>JASFCZ010000057.1:0-18871 GCA_036937155.1 Cyathus pygmaeus
CGGATACGGATGCAGCTCCGCGCGGCGGTGTACGAGAAAGCGTTGAAGAGGAGGGATTTGGCGGGGGTTGTTAAGCGGGGGGAGGAGGGGGAGAGGGAACGGGAACGGGAAAGGTGGGTGGAATTAGTGGGTTGGGTTGGGTATGGGTACTGATCATGCTACAGGGAACAAGAAGAAAGGGAAGGGTAAAGGGGATAAATCAGACGACCCAAAAGCCGGTGCGGACGTTGGGAAGATCGTCAATCTCATGGCAGGGGACGCAACCAAGGTCCTCATCCCCGTTTCACTACATTCACTTTCACTCACGTTTGTAAGGTGCAGATCTGCAACATGGTAGCTACAGCCTACTTCCTCTACGGCGCGCCATTCGAAATTGACATCGCTGCTTTTTATCTCTACCAGTAACTGCCTTTTCCTCTAGATGAGATAACGATTGACAAGTTGAGTGTTATTACAGGCCCCACCGCATCCGGGAAAGCTGTGTCGGACGTCGAATCTCTTTGTCGCAGCACTAGCAAATGCCAGGACGCGGATTTTATACGATGGGCCATGCACTACGCACCTCTCGACGATGCTGAGCTCTGGGAGGAGATTCCCAGTCGACACGGCGCATCGTAGAGCACATTCAAGGCTGATGTACTTCGCTATTACCCTTATTAAAGAAATGTTCAACTGTTTAAGTTCTCAGTCTCAGCTTGAAGTCCATGTGACCGCATTCACGCAGGTACGGTGTCCTTGCACTTTTTTGTACTGTCAGTGACAGTTATTACTATTTATACACAAGTGACAAAAGCCTTTACTCTTATTGGAACGTTTTCAAGGCTGATGTAGTCCGCAATAGAAAAAGAACATTAGAGGATCAGTAACTACAAGGTGCTGATGTCACTGGATCAAAGTCCACAGGGCTAAGCTACTGGTACAACTGCGAGACAAACACTGATGTGCCGGATGTAATCCCAATGTAATGACATGACCGCTGTCTTAAGATGAATTCGTCTTATAAGCCTCTTCACGAGTATGAAGGATGACGCGACATGCACAGATGGCATGCGAGAAATATGCTAGTCTAAACCATGTGTCGAGTTAATCATGTCGTTCCATCTATGTGTAGATCTGCCAACCTACATAAGTAGGGTCGTAACGTAGTCTTTCTAAACGATGTTGATGTTATAAGTAGCAGGTAAAAAGTATGGCTGGTTGACCTACACTAAGCAGGACAACTGCAATAATATTTAATAATGATATGACTGACCATATCAGGTCAGTAAGTGGCCGCTAACATTGGTATGAGGCACACGTACAAAAAAGAAAGACGATGAAAAGGATTCCTATGTTTCTTAGTTAAGCCTCATAATATCAATGTAAGACATGTCTGACTTGCCATCGCGTAACATAACACGAGCTAGGCTTGAATGCCCAAGCATAACTAAAAACAAGTCAACGGTCAGGCTAGGATACTCCGAAAAAAATCATACATATTTCGTATACCGGCCTAATCATTATCCCTACATTTACTAGTTTTGGTTTGTAGTGATCCAGTACTGAGATTATAACGAAAACTTACTGGCATCATATACCATTATAATGATCCAGCCCTTTAGCAATAAGCTATAATTACCTCCTGTGATCAAACAGCCTTGAAGCATTGGAACTGACAATGTAATAGCTTGTATCTCAACTATAAATGACCACGAAATGGTCATAGAGTTAGAAGTTTCACCCATGATTGTGGCATGACATCTTACATTTGAAGGATAGGGATATAGCGACAGCCATACCAAAAATTACTCCGATTGACGCAATGAAGAGTATTGACAGTGTCACTCCAGGCCATCTCCGGTTGCCGCACACAGCCCATGTTCGTAAAGTTAATGAGACTGTAAAGGAACCGAACCGTTACTATTTGCTTAAGGTCGTCTAGCAGAAATCACTGTCACCTTCTGCAAGTAGCATTCCTACATTAAGAACCCCTTACAAACGGGTATATACATTAAGTTTAATATGTATATTTCACCACACTCACATGTTCCAGCATTATACACTGCTATACATTGGACTGCCGAGAGATGAGGTGCAAACTGACCTAGTAAGGAGGTATCAGTTCTATATGAGATGAAGAACAGTAATACGCCAGATTGGCATACCCAAGAAGCTACATACAACCTCAAAAAACGGTAGGTATCGTATACATATAAATAGGATTTTTCCAACCCCCCATTTCTCTTTCCATATAAACTGTACCTCAAGGTCGAGTGTTGTGAGGTATTCATATATCTATTCAGCGATATAGGGGAGTATTCAGTATGATATTCAAAATACTTTATCATGATGTATGCTTACAATTAGCACCGCACCGGCCACTGCAGATATTCAGGAAAGATGTTTTATAAATGATTACTGAGTAGACACGCGGGATTACTCCTACCATGAAGGGACTAGTTGTAAACATAAGATGGTATTTTTTAGGACAAGTTGAGAACATGACCATGCTTACATTCACATTGCGGATATTCACCAAATCTGCCACCAAGGACACCGGGAGGACAGGAGGTGACATTACTGTGGTATTGGAAGAGAACAAGATATTTGGTTGATATGAAACTACTATACTACTTATGTATCGTATCATTGGGAACTGAATCAGAATCAGAATCAGAATCAGAAATAAAACATGGAGCTGACCACTAGTGTAACTTTACGAGATCTGTTCATCATGTTTTCTAGTCATCCAACAACTGGATCATCAATCCAAACTCCAACTTCGATAGCAGTCGATAGTTCCCGTCGTTGCTTGGTCGTTGCCGTACCTCGCCCATGTTACCCAATATCATCTAAGTAGGACGTCGATATATACAAGTCCTTGATCAACGTTCGCCAAGCGCGAGAGGAGAGTACTAGGGAGTACTACCAGCCTGACTTGAGTTATGAACTCATTAATTTTAACTGATGAAAGTATAGGGTATTAGTCAAATGGTCAATCACTAGCTGAGGTTGGGAAAGGGAAGTCAACGTTGGATCGAATCCACGACTTTCAATATTTGGGGACCCATATTTGTATACACTCACTGAGATTGTACAATTATAGCCCACTGCATTGGACATCTAACACCGGTGTGATAGCAGATCAGGTAGCGTTGTCGACACGAACGTGCATTGTTTATGGCACCATCCGATCCAAATAGTCATCACCTAGGATAGCTTTTTCCAGTCCGACTTCAGCAATGAGCTCTAACTCAGAGTACCTTTCGAGCCCGACCAGGTCCGATGGTGAATGTCTTCAAGGGGCAGAGATACGTATTCCTGGAACAGCTTGGCAGAAGGATTAGAGCCGTTATAAATAACGATGATGTTGGGAAAGTTTCGTTCAAAGATAGGATAAGTATCGGGGGGACGGGAATAGGTTAAGGTGGAGGTCCGAACTGAGAAGAGTTCTTGATAATTGCTGTAGATCTAGTAGTTTGAGACGGTAGGATTCGAATTCGGGGCCCTAGTTCAAGTGAACGTCGAATTTAGAATTTGCCACCCTCATTCGAGTTCGAAATGACGCCCACTCCTAGCACCTGGATATACCAATTAGCAGCCATGATAAGAAATGGGCTTTACGGGCGGACTTGGGGCAGACATAGGGGCAGTCGAAGCATTGGAGGCATAAACACAGTGTCTGGAACATAAACGATAAAAATAAGACAAGGTGGTCGAAGTCCCAAAACACTAAAAATAAAGCGGCACTCAACGGCTAACATCGCGACCACGCGTTGCTCACACTGTTTCAAACCTTTCATTGCATCATCAACAGCGACGACGTCCCTCTCAATAGCCTCCAATGTCCTATCTATGCCTCTCGTGGGTTTCGGGACGTGTTGGAGGTGCTGTAAGGCAGTGTACGAGGTCCCACACTAGCTGCAACTGACAATGGGGAGATAAATCTTACGGTATGGTTGCGCTATGGGGATGTCACTGACTGCATATAACTCTGTGCTCAATGCCCATTTCCAGCTCGCACAACGCACAGATTAATTACACGCACGAGATGGTAGATGACTGTTCCATATGCTTACCTCTATTGGACTTCAACGATCCTTGCACGCGCACCCTATGGTCCGCCCTCCCGCCCGCCGCGCTCGTTCTGCTTATATGCATCTTCTCACTTCCTGGACCACCGCTACCTGAGTTTTTGCAGAGGCTGTTAGAAAAATCGAAAGCCCCGTTCGAGACGTATCTGACGTTCGACGAAGCGGAGAGGCTGATTGGCGGTGATGGTGCTTCGGAGGAGGAGAGGGTGGAGATGAAGAAGGCTCCGCGGTGGAAGACTTTGGTTATGGTGGGAGTAGGCGCGGTGCAGGTGTTATACAACCTCACCACTGCCTTCCTCTCTCTCCGTTCCTCAAGCTCGTTCTCCCTCACACCAATATTCCCCCTTCTACAAGCCCTAACATGGCTTTACACCACAGCCCGCCCAATCCTCCACCCCTCCCCAACGGCACCAATGGACCTATTCTCAATCTACGTCGCCCTCTGCTCCGGAGCCATGATCCATCTCGGAGGCGTGGTGTTCGAACGCATCGTATCCCATACCCCCGTTCCGGTCCTCACTATCGTTGGGCTCGTAGTGCAGTTCGTTAGCGTGATGCTCGTATTGGGTGTTGTGTTGAGTATGCCGCTTAATGTGCCTAGTCCGCGGATTAGGAATGAGATCGTATGTCTTCACTTTCTTGACTGGAGGGACTGGGACTGATGGGGTGGGTGGGGAAAGTCGATTTCACCGGAGGAATATACGAGCCTTGGGGGATGGATCACGTTTGGGTGGGTCAAGCCTTTAGTCGATCGGGTGAGTGCCTTCACTGCTCGGTTGAGAAATGAGCTTGGTGTGTCTTTTGTCCTGGGGCTCGAAGTACGAGAATCGAAACGCTACCTCCACCTCCAGATAGACGGAACGAAGGATTCAACGAAAGAACGAAAGAACAATCGTGTACGTGGCGCAAGCACACTTGAAGCTCCATATGTGATTGTCCATTTTGAGCTACCATCTATGAGAGTCGAACTCTTTGTTCATCTATATAGAGCCTGAAAGCTCAAGTGTGCTTGCACCACATACACAATTATTTGTTTGTTCATTCTGCTTGTCTTTGGAGGTTCAGAGTCCAGACTGAGGTTTACAAACACCTGTCTCCTCTCACCATTTGATGGGTGCTTCATGATTCATGATTCACCTCTTATCTTCAGTGTTCTTAGCACCTCTTGTCCATATGCATATACTAACCCTTCACCTTCCAGGGGCGCAACACGACCCTCCATGAAAATGATGTATGGGACCTCGGTCCACGAATGAAGAGTAAAGCCGTGTTTGGCAAGTTTGCTGGGATATCGTGAGTTCACTCTTTCTGATTACTCTTCATTACTTCTCTGCTTCTCTGCCCCTCTTCTTTCTTCTCTGCTCCTCTTGATACCTAAGAAATATGCTAATGTCGCCACTCACAGCCGCAGAACGCTTGTCCGCCGCCTATGGGCTGCCAACTCGTTCGACATCATCATGACCTTCGTGTTAACCGTCCTGTCGGTCATGTTTAACTATGCGGGGCCGTTTTTCTTGAAGTGCGTTGGTTCCTCGTTATTTCCTTTACGCGAACTAATCCGCGCTTTCCTTCCTCATTCACCACTTCTACCTTCTACCCTCACCCCACTTATTCCTCCACTCACTAAAATCCCATTCTCGCTCGCTCACTCACCGCTCGCCTCCCCATGCCTAGACGTATCCTAGACTCGCTCTCTCCTCAACCAAACCAAACCAGCACCCGCACGCAGGCAACGATCTACGCTCTGCTCGCCTTCCTCTACTCCCTCCTCAAGTCCCAGGCGGACCTGCACAACTTATGGTTCGGGAAACGTTCCTCGACGCGGATAAAGATGGAGCTGCGGGCGGCGGTGTATGAGAAGGCGTTGAAGCGGAGGGATTTGGCGGGAGTTGTGAAGCGGAAGGAGGAGGGGGAGGGGAACGGGAGCGGGAAAGGTGGGTAGGAGGATTGCAGGGGGTTATGCGTACTGATAATGCACTACAGGGAGCCTCAAGAAGAAAGGGAAGGTAGGGGATAAAGCAAACGACCCAAAAGCCGGTGCGGACGTTGGAAAGATCGTTAATCTGATGGCGGGGGACGCAACCAAGGTCCCCGTTATTCTTTTCATTTTCACCACTCATCCGACTCACGCTCAATGTAGATCTCCAACACGGTAGCTACGGCCTATTTCCTGTACGGAGCGCCATTCGAAATTATCTTCGCTGCGTCTTATCTCTACCAGTAACCTATTTCCTCACACAAATGTTTAAGATTGATGATTGACGCGATGGGCAGATTATTAGGCATCTCTGCCTTCGCCGGTTTCGTAGTACTCATTGTAGGATGACCTTTGAACTGATACATCGCGCGCCGGAGCGTGCGGATCCAGAACGGCGTGTCAGAGGCTAGGGATAGGAGGATGGGAGTGTTGAGTTGATTAGTTCCGTGCGTTCTTTCCCTTCCTTTTTCGTGAGGGAATGAGTTGACTGAGGGAAACATAGGTGAAATTTATAAAAAATTTCGCGTGGGAGGAGAAGTGGATACAGCGGACTATGGATGCGAGGGGGAGGGAGATGGCGTGGATGGTTAAAGGTCCGTTTCTCCCTTCCTACCTTCCCATTGTAATAGAAGAGCAAATGCTGATGTAGGGTTGCAGCGAGAGCAGACTCAGTGCTATTCCACATCCTATGGTCCTGCGCACCAATACTAGTGTCCATCGTCTCATTCACGACGCACATCATGCGCGGAAACGAGTTGGGCGTGAGCACGGCGTTCACTGCCCTGGCGCTGTTTGGGATGATCAGGGCCCCACTGAATATTATCCCGTCTTGGATTGTTCAGATTGTTCAGGTGCGTATTCTATCTCATTGGGGGTGAGTGATGCTGATAAGAGGGGGAATGGATAGACGGGCATGGCAGTGAAGAGGATTGCGGTGTATCTTGAGGAAGACGAGGTGGATGGGCAGGTGTGTTCGTTGAAGCGGGGTTTTACCGATGATGGAGGGGAGGAGGGGTTGGGGTTGAGGGGTGTTACGGTGCGATGGAACGAGGTGCCCGAGGCGAAGGAGGACGGGAATGATAAAACGAGGAAGAAGAGGAAGTGGTTTTCGCGGTCGGCTTCGCCTGTGAGGGAGGATAGTGAGACCACTACGACGGAGGGAACTGCTATCGACGATGTGGACCTCCTCGCGCCTGGGGAACATAGATTCGAGTTGAAGGATATCGATATCATGTTCCCCGAGGGCGAGTTGAGTGTGATCACAGGCCCTACTGCATCCGGAAAGACTGCCCTACTCGTACGTGCACTTTCTTTTCCTAGTGGAAGGAGGCTAATGTGTACTAGATGGCGTTATTGGGCGAAATGACACTAACCCAAGGGAAACTCATAATGTCCAAGAACCCCACCAAAGTAGACTCAAGAGGGAACATGCACGCCATATCCTACGCCTCCCAATCCCCCTGGCTCCGTCATCAACCCATAAAAGCAAACATCATATTCGGGTACCCCTTCATCCAGGACCGGTATGAAGCTGTACTAGAGGCATGTGCACTGAAGCCAGACTTGGCGATGTTGGAGGATGGGGACGAGACGGAGTTGGGTGCGAAGGGTGTTAGTCTTTCTGGAGGGCAGAAGGCTAGAGTTGCGCTTGCGAGAGCGGTGTATGCGCACGAAGTATGTGTTGCTTGATGACCCGTTGAGTGCGGTGGATAGTCATACTTCGAGGGTGTTGTATGAGAAGTTGTTGATGGGGCCTTTCTTGGTTGGTCGGACTGTGGTATGTAGTGCTTGTCGTTCTTTGAAAAACATTGGTACTGACAGTATTGTAGATCCTCGTTACGCATCATGTAGAACTCGTCCTCCCCGGTGCGTATTACCTCGTGCGCATGCTCGACGGACGGATCGATACGCAGAGAACAGTAGCAGTGCTCCGCGCGCGTGGCGTACTCGACGAGATCACGCAAGACTCGGAGGTGGACGCGAAGGAGGAGAAAGTCGAGTTGGAAGTAGCCGAGAAAACTCCTCAAGGATGAACATCGTGAAATTGGGGGTGTGAAGTAGGGGATTTATAAAAGTTATTTTGGGGCTTCGTGAGTCTGTTCGTTTCGTTGGATGTTATTGAGGGGTGCTGAGAGAGTGATGCAGGTCGTATTGGATTTGGGCGTTTTTGTTGTTCCTCGTTGGGGTCAATCAGGTACTTGGTGTTTCGGAGTAGTTTTGGATCAAGATTTGGGGTGATGCGTACCCGAGGGAGGATCGTGTTTCTCCTGCTGTGTTTGCGTTTAGGTCCTTTGATACTCAGGCGCCTGTGGATGGGATCCATCACTATCAACACCTCCTGCCTCACATCGCTACGTTCAAGAGTACACTTTTCTGTATACAGCTGCCTGATGTTACGCAGCACCCGTTGTTCTATGTTGGCGTTTACGCTGCTATTGGACTTGGGAGTGCGCTGGTGAGCGTGTTGTCTGTTACTGCGCAGTATACGGGTGCTCTGAGAGCGTCGAGGAAGTCGTTCAAGTAGGTGGTTATTCAATTTGTTGGTATACGTGGTTGATGCTTGCTCTCAGGGAACTCCTTGTTACTGTCGTGCGTGCTACGTTCAGGTTTCATGATACCACTCCTCAAGGTAAGTTGAATCTACGACTTAATTGCATTTATTAAGTGTTTTCTAGGACGCATGATGAACCACTTCGGAAAGGACATCGAAACGATCGATTCCTCACTGGCTCAATCACTTCAGAATGTGAACTCCTCCCTCGCCGGATTCATCGCTTCGGTGCTTACAGTAGCGTACGTTCACCACTCCCTTCCCCGTCCAGCAGCTGACATATCTCATTAGCATCGTATTCCCATACTTCCTCATACCCGCCTTTTTCCTCGGCTACACATACTACAACCTTGCGATCGGATACCTCAACACAGGACGTGATCTCCGACGTATGGAATCCAACTCGCGCTCACCTATTTTCTCTGACTTTGGGGAGGTGCTGGAGGGAATCGTACTGTTCGAGCTTTCTCTGTTGAGCGACGATTCTTGGATAACATGCACTTGAAGATTGATATTTCCACGAAGGTAATTCATTCTGTTCGATATTGTTTTCGGTTGCTGAGACGTAGGCTAGATGTGGTATATCTTTGGATGACGAACCGATGGCTTCTTCTCAATCTTGATGCGCTTGTGTCATTGAGTGTACTTATTACTACTCTTTTCTCGATTGCTACGCTGAGCAATAATGCGGGTCTTGCTGGTGTTTGTATCACTAGTGCCATGGCGTTTACAACGTCTGTTTATTGGGCTTGTCGTTTCTGGACTACGCTTGAGCTCGATCTGAAGTAAGCGCAAATGCATATTCGTCGGTGTCCCTGCTGATAATTTGATTAGCTCCGTTGAGCGTGTTGTGGAATAGTAAGCATTATGAAGTTGTCTCGTTGTGATGTTGTCTAATTCCTCGACAGCTTGGACCTCCCTCAGGAGCCTCCTGTCATTATCGAGTCGAGCCGTGTTCCTGCTTACTGGCCATCAAGCTCGAACAATGATGCGCCGCTAGTCTCAGTCGAGAACCTCGTGGTGAAGTATGCGTCCGAACTTCCTGATGTGGTTCAAGGTGTATCTTTCACGTTGAAAGCTGGTGAACGGATTGGTCTATTAGGTCGTACAGGTGAGTGCCAAGCCGATATATATGCCCTGGTTTGATGTTGACCGCGAATGCAGGAAGCGGCAAATCAACGTTGGCAATGAGCATCTTGCGCTTTGTATGCTCACTGACACCTTAAGATGAGATTGCAAACTGACTTGGATAGGTTGATCCCTCAGAAGGTCGTATCGTCATAGACGGCATCGATATTTCTACTATCGGCATTCATGACCTCCGTTCAAGGCTGGTAAGTTATGTGTGGTCACCGCTGCATGTGCATAACCGCTGAACTGCTACCTTCAGACCTTCATTCCTCAGGTACACATATTCATTAACATTGTGAGCCCCAACTTGACCTCTTTTATAGGACGCCACTTTGTTCTCGGGAATGTTGAGGGATAACCTTGATCCATTCGGTACGATTCACTCCGCTCTCTATATCTCCGTCTCTGACGCATGGTACAGGCGAGCACGAAGACAGCGAGTGCCTCGACGTGCTCTACCGCGTCAACCTGATTATCCCCAGCACCTACGCCTCCGTGCCATCTTCCTCCCGAGCTACCTCACGACCAGCATCCATTACCGACGTAGACCGTGCAAGTATGGTTGATACCCTATCCAAGGCAGCGACTGAAGTTGATACCAAGACCACACTGAGCCTCGATTCGCAGGTGTCTGCCGGTGGAGCTAACTTCTCTCAAGGACAGAGGCAGCTCATCGCTATGGCGGGGGCTCTCTTGCGACGCAGCTCAATCATTGTTCTCGATGAGGCCACTAGTAGCATCGATTTTGCAACTGACGCCAAGATTCAAACTGCCATTCGGGAATAGTTTACGAGCTCTTTACTCCTCACAGGTATGCACACAGCTACGTATTTCGTTAGAATTGACATACTTACCTTCCTCGTGTAGTTGCTCACAGGTTACGCACCGTAATCGACTATGATCGTTTGATTGTCCTCGACAAGGGACAGGTACGTCCTCACCGCCCTTCATCCTTACTGGTCAATGAATGCATTCGTTACACAGATCGCTGAATTTGATACCCCGTGGAACTTGATCAGGAAGGAGGAGGGGATTTTTAGGACTATGTGTCTCAAGAGCGGACAGTATGCTGAGCTCGAAGTTGAAGCGAAGGCGAAAGCGGAACGGGATCAGATCTGATTCCGGGAGTGAGTTTAGTACTCTATGTCCAAAGGTGGCGAACATTGTTTCAAAATATATATGCGCTTTTACTTCTCATGGACTGAGAGGAGAGGTTACGTTGCAGTCGATCCTGTCCGCCCGCATAAATCGGTCGATGGTTGACCTCAAGCTCATTACATGCCTCGTAGTCTCGTTCAAATCAGTGATCCTCACAAAAAGTTCCTCATGCTCAGGCAGCTCATCGTTACCACCATCACATAGTATACCATTCAACAAACTCTCAGTTATACGTACATTGCAATTCAAATTTGATTCAAATTGAATATATCATTTAAGCATTGATGCTGATGGGAGTGCATCCCAAAGCAACAACTCCCTCTGTAATAGGATATACGTTAGTACGGTGGAATGGCTTTCGACATAAATGGGTATATGGGAAACGTACTGAACGAGTCGTTGGTGCAGCAAGCGGGTTGGGCAGTGCTAAATAGTAAATGTAAGTTTACTTTCAGGTACGGCGAAATCAGCGGAAACTAACCAAGAGTTGCCTCCAGCGCCGACAACGGAGATGGGAGAGCAAGTAAGCCCGACAAGGGCGGTAATGCCAGAGACGTCAATGCCCAGCAAGCCCAGAATAGTCGAGATGACTAGCGTCGAAGCCGACTGGAGGCTATCGCAGCATTGGAGGGTTCCAGTGGTGCAGGTATCCCGAGCGACGGGTGTGGCAGCAGCAAGGGTAGCGAGAGCGAGAGTGATAGCGGAGCGTTTGAATTGCATGTTGAATAAAGTAGCTGAAGAACTGTGTGTGGTTCAGAGCTGCTGAATGTCGAGGAAAGCTGCATGCTTTTATATGTTACCTGGCTGTTATGATTCTATTTTGGTATTCCATATTTCGACAGTTAATACCATCATTAGAAACGGAAGTGCTTACCCATGACGCTTACAGTGCGCAGAGTACAACGCGTCGAGGTGGAGCTTCAGACATTTCTGTGTATTTGATTAAGGGCATGTTCAGCATCATGGCGATTCTGTAGGATTCTGTGCCTTGAGATCGGTATTTGTTGTCAAAAGTTCGACATATGCAAACGCAATAGCTTTCCTTAAATATTCGGACATGTCATAACCTGGTGAGCAATACTGTTGTCTTTGCGTCATAGCGAAATTCTTCATGAGAATATGAGAACAAAAGCACGTATCATTATGCAGTGTTCCAAGTGCTTTTCAGAAGATGCTGCCGAATGATGGTCACTGGCTTGCATGTCGTTTGTATTACTTAGACTGAAGTACGCCGCACCACATGGCACATGGTCACTATTGTCGACGTAGCAATTTTCATACCTAGTCGATGCTGGAAACGAATTCTACTACGAGAAGTTCGAAGGAAGATTACTGTAGCAAGAAATTAGACACATAGAGAACAGGCGAGGTAACGCAAGGCGAACTTAAAGATGGGTTGGGAGGTTCAACTTCAAAACTGCAACGAACCTGTTAGATTGTTCTGTTCATCAGACCTGCGTGATGCGTGACCGAACAATAGGTCGTAATGGCACAGTAAAACCACACCTACAGAGACAGCGTACAAAAAGAACTGTTCCTGAAGTGCATAGCCCCGAATGTGCAAGAGACGGACATCCTTCAGAAGGATTGTAAGTAAGAATAGAGGTGGTGCGACTGAGAATATGGACAGTAGGACTCAGATAGTAATGGCCCCGTGGAGGAAGTTAGTTAGCATGAAAAGCAAAGCCTGGACTCGGACTCAGCTGTCACACCGTCACGCATCACGTCCGAAAAAACGAAGTTGACGCCAAGTTAGCGCGACGAAACTTGGACAAAAGTTAAAACTCAAACAAACCTGGTTCCAACTTTCCAACTTTCCAACTTCAGTCTCTCGCCCCAGTTTTGCCCCATTTGACTGTTAGAACTTGTTCGTACCGGAAGGATTCAATATAAGAAAAACCCATGCCTAAATCCCGAAATAAGAACCGAATTCTCCTACGGTTCCAAGACGCGGAATGGCCCTGGGTCCCTTGTCCACTGTCACCTTCTCTGTGTCTCTTGCACAATAAGAAGGGATACTTCTAGCAAACTTCTGGAATGAAAAAGAGGTGAAATTCGTTCCCTGAAATACAGCGGGATCAGATAAGGTACGGGCCGGTGTCCGATTGTTATATAAGGTCTGGTGTGAAGCGTGGCCGGCATTCACGATGACCACGATGGCCGTCCAGACAGATCAATATCGTCTCCCAGTAAACGTCAAACCCACCCATTATGATCTTACCATCAAGACAGACTTGGAAGACCTGAAGTTCGAAGGATTTGTCAAAGTCAAGTACGGAAGTACCTGCTAAGTTGTTTATCCAATAACTAACTATAATTCTTGCTAGTCTTGATGTGAAAGAAGAAACCACGAAGATCACCGTAAATGCATTAGAACTGGAACTTGGAAAAGTGTATGTTCTGTGTGATTCCACCATTGTCTATATTCCTCATACTCCTCCTCGACAGCATGGTTTATTCTGATGCATCGGAAAAGGGACAGTCTCCTGTTAGCTCCTCACTTGACACAGCTGCAGGACGAGTTATTTATGAGCTAGGATCGTCATTGCCTTTAGGGTCAAAGGCACATATTGAGATCGGCTTTAGTGGTAAATTGGTCGGAAGCATGGCTGGCTATTATTTATCGTCGTGGGTTAAGGATGGAAAGACGAACTACTACTCGTTGACTCAGTTTGAGGTACGGTTTATCATATGTTCATACAATGTCCTGCACCCATTCACAACACAATCCAACACTTCAGCCAACTTCTGCTCGACGCGCATTCCCTTGTTGGGATGAGCCTTCGCTCAAGGCAACGTTTGACATAACGCTCATTTCCAGGACGGATACAACGAATCTTAGCAACATGTCCGTCATCTCCGAGACCACGTATCACACAAGCGATGATATTTCTGTCAAATTGACTCCATTAATGACTGATTTACCGGCAGACGGCCAGTGGAAAGTCACAAAATTTGACACTACACCTCTCATGTCAACGTACATCGTTGCGTTTGCTAATGGCGAGTTCAGTTACTTGGAGAAGGAAGTGGCTTTACCTGTGAGCGAGAAGACTATTCCGCTTCGATTTTACGGTATGTTTAAGAATATTATCAAATGCCAGATTAAAACTGAGTAACGATGTTATCTTAGCCACTGCCGATGTGATCCATCAGGCACAATTCGCGCTCGACGTGACAGCTGCCGTTCTTCCTTTGTACGAGAAGGTCTTTGATGTCAAATATCCACTTCCAAAGCTCGACACACTAGCGGTTTGCACTTCTCTCAGTCACTGATATTCGTGAACCAAGTTTACATTGAACATTCTCTTACAGGCCAATGACTTTGATTTCGGTACCAATCTAATATTTCGCTGAAGACCATTATAATAACACAATATTGTAGGTGCCATGGAAAACTGGGGGCTAATTACTGGCCGGGCCTCAAGTCTCCTTCTAGATACGCAAAAAGGAGATCTTCAATCAAAGAAACAGGTTGCTGCGATCCAAAGCCATGAAGTGGCTCATATGTGGTAGATATATATCTGATTCTTAACTGTTGTAATAGTTATTAAGATATCATTTCAGGTTCGGAAACATAACTACGATGGAGTGGTGGAACAATCTTTACCTTAAAGAAGGTGCTAATTATGAAGTTATACATTATATAATGCTTACGGTTTACTCAGGATTTGCTACGCTGGTATGCACTTCTTTTACTATTCCACTGAACACAAACAGATTTTGTTCAGATGGGGGAAGTCATAATTGCAGGCAAGTGAACGTAATCGTATATACAAGTCGACAGATTTGCTTACCATATTACAGACAAGTATTATTTTTGGTAACCTTCGTATTCGTGTACTAATTTCTTGGTGGTGACTATCAGGGTTTTCCCGGAGTGGAGGGTTGATGCAGCGTTTATCTGCCAGCATTTAAACCAAGCTCTTGCTTTAGATTCTAAGCATTCATCTCACCCGATTGAAGTTAACTGTCCGGATGCCAATCATATCAATCAGGTAACAAAGCTTTCACTTCACTTAATTTGGACTTTCATCTCACAATTTTCGTTCGAGATATTCGATAGCTTATCGTACTCGAAAGCAGCGTCAGGTATGTAAGGCACGTTGGTGCGTTGTTCAAGGTTTGTCTCTGATACGGTAGTGTTTATTTCAGTTCTGCGAATGCTTTCGAACTACGTTGGGGAGGAAAAGTTCTTGCACGGTGCATCGTTGTACTTGAAGAACAAGCTATATGGGAATAGTGTAACGAATGACCTTTGGGAAGGTGTCACAAAGGCCACTGGAATTAACATCGCCAATCTAATGGATAACTGGGTGTCGAAGGTACAACTTCTCATACATAATACTAAGGTAAGCCATCATGGATACTAACGGCTAACGTAGATTGGATATCCTGTAATAACTGTGACCGAAAATGGGAAAGGGATTTTTGTTCGCCAAGATCGACTCTTAGAGAACGGGCGAGCTGAAGCTAAGGACAATGAAACTATATGGTGTGCCGTTACCGTCGTGGGTTCCGCGGGATTAAACATGACATACTATTGTGTAGGAACGTTCCTCTGAGTGTCCTGTCAGCTGACGAAAGTGGGAAACACTCAATCGACCGGTCTATTGTGCTGGAGGAACGAGAGAAGTTCATTGAGCTGAACACGTCGAGACCTTTCAAACTGAACGCAGGAACCACTGGTGTTTGTAAGTTATCTAATGCTTGCATATTAACTTCATTTAAAACCAAGTAATACAGATCGTGTCTTGTATACGCCTGAAAGACTCGGGAATATCGCTGCTGAAGCAGCGAAGGCTAATTCTATATTCTCTTTGAACGATAGAATTGGCCTCGTCTATGATACCATGGCGCTCTCGAAAGCGGGCTTGACAACTCTCAGCAGCGCTTTAACGCTTATTGATAAACTCAGAAACGAGAAGGAACGTAAGTGTAATTTTCATACAAGATTTCCTTAGTTCCGACAGTTCATCTAGTTTTGGTCTGGTCCGGGATTTCTGACAATTTGTCTGGGCTGGTGTCTACTTGGTGGGAACATGAAGAAATAGTTGACCAACTCAATGCTTTTCGTCGTGTAGGTTGGATATCTTTGAATGTCTTCACCACTGCTAAAGCATGTTACAGGCTTTGTTCATTCCTATTGTCGATCGATTAGGATTTAACTACTCTAGTTCCGAACCTCCGGAGGTTGGCGCTTTGAGGACATATGCTATTTCAGGTGCTGCTGCCGCTTCCGATGAAGGGTAAGCTGCGTTCAAGACAGTGTTTCTTCTGACAGGATTCTAAAGTTACGAGGGGAAAGGGTAGTCATGGAGCTTAGAAAGCGATTCGATCATTATATGACGACGGGGGACGACTCACAAATACCAGCTGATCTTCAGCGTATTATTTATGTCGTGGTAAGTAGAAAAGCGAAAAGATCCCCCAAGGATGCTGCTAGACAATTTACAGGCTGTACGTCATGGGGGACGAGAAGAATATAAAGCGATAGTTGAAATTCATAATATGGCGAAGACTCCAATCTCACAATCTGCAGCCATGTAGGTCCAAATGAGTAGCGTTTATATGACTACCGGTCATCTACTATGTTTACAGCCAAGCCATGGGCGCAACACTGTCCGAAGATTTGCTGCGCGAGACCTTCAAATTCGTAGGATCTAAAGCCAAAGCCGCAAACATCATGCACTTCTTCCGTGGATTGTCGCTAAACTTCAAGGCTCGAAGGATGTTGGCGAAGTACTTTATGGAGGAATTTGATACGGTAAGTGCCAAGTTTGAGAACTGCGGCGAAGATGATATAAGTAACCACAATATTAATAATAGCTGTATGAAAGATTTGAAGGGAACTTTACTCTATCATCTCTGGTAACGGTGAGCTAGTAATTAGCATTTCCATCAGTTTCATGTATACTGACAGTAATGTCTTCAAGCGTGCATTGGATACATTGTCGTCAGCAGAGGATTTGGCAATGATCAGTACTTTCTTCAAGGTACAGTATTAGGTGCATCGAAAAAGAGGTTCGAGTCTAACGAAATATGAACAGAACAAGGATACTTCAAAGTACAATCAATCCCTGGCACAAGTAGAAGACACAATCCGAGCGAGGATTGCATTTATTGAGGTACGTGAAGTGGGTGGGAACTGATAGATATTTCGTCTAATAATGAATTTAGCGCTCCACAGAGGATCTTAGCGGATGGCTTACGGAATGGAAGAAGGAAGAAGGACTGTGAGCTGTGGAGTTCGAATGACTGAGGAAGGTTCAAGGTACTTACCGATCTAGGCTACTCCGAAGTAAGTACTTATGCCTCTTAGACTTACATTATTATAAATAAATGGGTTTCTGCCACGCAGCTTTCTCAATTTTACTGTATAGACAACTAAGTATTCTATATAGATACCGTAAGCAATATACTCCGTTGTATATAACCTTACAATCACTACTCTTATTCAGTCCATTAACATTCTTCCCCTCGTCCATCTAAATGTTGGTTAGCTGTGGCAAATGACAACAACTACTGGTAATGATCTGCCACACCGAATTTGCGAAAACAAACTTATACGGTACGTTCTTGAAAACTTCACTACTATCATAGCATGATAACGACGCTTGGCCTGGAAGTTCGAAGGATATGAAATTAGAGAACAGAATACCAAATGTCGAGCCGAGTAATATCATGTTCGGTGTTCCCAGTTTCACGGAAACAGTCACCGACCTTCGAAACAACGCAATTCCCACTGGAGTGAAACGAACGAATATCATGAATGCCATCTGCCAATTCGAAAAAGAGATATTGATACTTGACGAGAATATTGCGCAAGGAAAACATGCAGTCTCGCTACTTCAACACAAGCGGGATAGGCTTTTTAACTTCAACGTTTTGCTCCGGAGTCTCCTTGCACCGATTCGGAAACTGCCATTTGAACTGTTAACCAACATCTTCCGGTTATATCAAGATTCTATGCTCGCATACTATATTGCGGTTCTCCGCGAGTTTGGTGGTAGCGGTTACAGGCAAACTCAGCGTACGTCATTTCAACCATTAATGCAAGTATCATCCTACTGGCGTTGCGTGGCGCTTTCTTATCCACGCTTATGGAACTCGATCTATTTTAAAAAAGAGATTTTAGGTTTTGCAGCAAGTCGTGCTGTAGACGAGTGTGTATTGCGATCTAAAGGAATACTTTTGAATGTCAACATAAACATACATCATCCTAGCGACTCATCAGCTCACCTCGAAAAACAATTTGGAGTTGCAATATCGCGTTACGTCGATAGATGGGAAACCTTTGAAGGTGCAATGGATATCTTTGAGCAAATATCTGGGTATCTCCCAATGGATGCCTCATTCTCTAGCTTACGCAGAATAGTACTCTGCGACATGTCACATGGGACGAGGGCCACAATATTTTTCAAGCCTGCTCCGACACTCAGACATGTCAGCTTCATGTCTATTACCAACCCAATGGAAAGATTAGTTGGATTTCCTTGGTCTAAGATCACTCACCTCGTCTACTATTGCTCGGAGGGATTCCTGGTAAATGAAACATCAGCGATGCTAGTAGCCATGTCAAATCTTGTTTTTCTTTCATTTGCAATGAAGACAAAAACACCACTAATTGAGCACAAAATAATCCCGCTCCTGAAATTGCAAAAGTTGGAATTGACTGTATTGATGAATACCTACGGTCCAACTTCACTTGCTCCCAAATTACCCATTGCCCTAGACTTCAGAACTCCTAACCTCAAAACGTTGCACTTGAACAGAGATCATTATTTTGGTTTTTTGGAACCGCTCCTAGGGGAAGCAGTTTTCCCATATCCATTCCTCAAAAGGTCTGGGTGTGTCCTGGAAGAATTGATTACTGATGTATCCGTACCAAGCTGGAGCCACATCTTGTAAGCAATCACTAACAATAAACAACAACAAATAATGCTGAAGTAATATCGCCAAGATCACACTATAACTCTC
>JASFCZ010000058.1:0-18800 GCA_036937155.1 Cyathus pygmaeus
TACTTAGGAATCGCGTAGGAATATAATTTACAATATTCACTGCAGTATTTAAGTTATACATCATCTCCTGAATAGCCAAAATACCCGAATTTACCTATTAAATACCATAATAACAAATGAAGACATGACCTTGAGCGCCTGAAAGTGCTAAGAAAATGCTATTCTTCGACCGCTACAATTGTTTAGGAAAAAATATCGAAATCCAGTTACGTCCCCTACTAATTACTAATAGTAAGTTGGATACTAAGTAGCCTTTGTTGCCGTACAAAAGTGATTTGCATGATCTTAATTGATAATGAACCAGTTCATCAACACGTGGTTTCTGTGGGTGATGATTTGATTGCGATCGCACATTTTTATTACATGACATGAAAGGTTCGCGACCCATTACTGTTCACACCTGACACGAATTAACCCGCCGTGATATGTCCATTGTATGTTGGGGCATTGTCATTGCAATGTATTATTATAGGGTATCCGTTGTAGCCTTGAGGCTGTAGGCTGTAAGGCACTGTCTGCCTCGAGTATTTCTTAGAAAACAATACATATCATCATTTTATTTGACTGCGTTCCAATGATGATAAAATGTACGCAGTTGCACCATGCCACCAACCAGCACCAACGTTGCACTTGTTCCCTACAATTCAGAATCGGAAGGCTTTAACTAAATTCATAATTTGACATCCGTAAGTAGTTCATGGCCACATTTAGTACATACAACATAGCAGCATTGTGCACGTCCTACCAATACTAACCTAAATGTAGGCAAACAAGCACGAATTGGAGTAAAACGCTCGTATAAATGTAAGTACTGTCAGTTCTCCTGTTTGTTTACTTGAACTTTCCTACGTTGAAAAAGCGTACGCTCATAACCTCTATCTCCCGCTGAACCGCCTTGGTCGGTGATAATCACCTCCAAAGTAAACGCGCCCATTGTTACGCGTCGTATCCGGGTCCCGTGCATCCTAAGCAATATCACGTGCCCGTGGGTCTATTCCGATTTCAACATCGCCATCGCTGTCAACAACCACGAACACTACTCATCGCTCGACGGCCAGCACGACTATAAACGCGACCAGAATCCTGGTGAATCGCGAGGGCTAGAATTAATAAGGGTGTGTAATGTCTTTTGACGCGTTTATGGTCTTTCTGACTTTGTATCTTGGTAGATTTCGGTTTGATACGCTTGGATAAGGCTTTCATCCAGCTTTCATCGACAAGATTCGGACTGTAGGAAAGGACAGAAGCCATATATCTATCGGGTACGTGGAGTCTCATCGCGTCTTGGCTTATCGTTAACACCCTCATAGACCCATTCGAACAACGACGATCGACGTCATATAGTTCACGACTTCTAACATCTATACGCGATCATTGAGGACTGCGAAGGTATGTGAAGTCTTTTTTCAAACGTTTTTGGTATCTGATGGTCAGGTTTTTTAGGTCTGACTTTGACACTACTGGACGCCGCTAGCTTTTATCGACAAGGCCAAGGGTAGAAGGAAGCAAAACACCTACTCGACCAACGTGTTCGTAGACCTTTCTAATCATTTCGCGCTCGCTCATATTTACTGCAGATCTTATTATACCCTTGATATCATTTGATATTTTGAGACATTAATCGACAACCTCGACGACTGCAGGGAAGGACGAAAATCTATCAGGTACGTAAAGCTTTCTGTATAAGATGCGTTCATGCTCTTTGATCATGTTATCCATCTAGAACACGTACCCATACAAAATGTCTTCTTCGCCGACATCCCCACCATCTCCACCTCCCCAAACGGCACTAACGCTCCCTGCGGAGCTCTGGCTGCAAATCTTCGATCACGCCGTAGACGAAGACTTGATCTTCCAACATACTCTACCCAACGCCATGGCTGAATCGGCGTGGTACCGCAAGCCTTCGGGAGAATGGACGTTAAGAACACCGCATGATGCGTTAGTGTTGTTGCAGCAGAGGAGTTACGGGACCAAGAAGGTATGTTCTGTGATTGAGTATAGCCCTTACTTTCATGGCTAATGCTGTGACCTCGGCAGGCGATCCAGTTGACGTGCAGACTATTCCTCAACATTGTATCGCCCACCCTCTTCAAGTACATATTCATCAACTACCCCGCCCGGATCGTGTCTCTCTCCAAGGCCCTCTCCCCACCTACCTCCTCCTCCTCCTCTTCAAGCACTCCCTCCTCTCCCATACCCTCACCCGGAAGATGCACCCACCGTATTCACCTAACTCGCTACCACGCTTCCTCAACTCACACGCTCTCAGACCTCGAATCCGCCCTCGTCAGCACCCTATCGCAAACGCCCAACCTCCAGATACTCATCGTAGACTGGCCCCTCGGCACCTCCTTCGGGCGCGTCGCACACGTACTCGCACGACACTCCTGGCGCTCTTTGCGCACCGTATCATGGATCGCACCCTACTCCGAGTTGGGCAAGGTCATAATGGCACTGGACAGCCTCTCATTAATAGTTAGTGCCGAAATAGGCATCGACCCCCCGGCGGAGAAGGACGTCGAGGAAGGACGGAGTGAGGTGGATCTTGGAGCTGCTGGGGGCGTTGAGCTTGTGCTCCCTTGTCTTGCACAGCTTTCGCTGAAAGGGCACATTGGGGATTTACTAGAACAAGCATGTGGATGGAGTCTCTCGGCACTTAAAGCACTCTCATTAGAGACCCACGACGCGATAGACCCAACACCGTTCCTCGCGCAGCACGGTATACACCTCCGCTTCCTCGACCTACACACGCCCCATGTCGATCTGAAGAAAGTCCTCGATCTTTGTCCAACACTGAACACATTGCTATTCGACGCTGACTGGCGCTTACCCGCCGATCCTACCGACACCTATTCGGTGATTGTTTCAAGTCCACATAAGCACATCCAGAACATTGGTCTACACGGCCTCGGGTTCGCTTTTGGCGTCTCCTCCTCCCCTTTGTCCTCTGCAGTGAACGCTATACGACCCACTGTAGTAAGGCGTTGGAACGATTTAACTATCGCCGCCCTCACCAAAGCCAACTTCCCGAACCTGCAACGTGTGCGCGTCCTGAGCCGACAAGTGCTCTTAGACTTGAACGAGGCAGATGGACCAGGCGAAGACGGGGGTGGATGGGAACGATGGGAGAGGTGGTGGAACCAGTTCTCCACCTCCAACATGCGGCTCGAGGACTGCACAGGGGAAAGCCTGGGTGTCCTCCCACCTTCCTCCTCCGTCTCTTCTTCCTCCTCCCATTCATCCTCAGGTGAGGAATACAGCGGAGACGAATCGTACGAGGAGGAGGAGTACGATCCTAAATGGGAGAATGGGCGTCCGCCTATGCCGGAGGGGGAGAGGCGGGGACATATGAGCGAGCTTAGGATATTGCTTGAGGAGTGTAGGGCTATGGAGGAGGGGAGGGAGGAGAGCATGTTCTTTCCTGGGATGTTCGGTGGTATGGGGGGTGGAATGGGGATGGGGATGGGGATGGGAATGGGTGGCAGAATGGGGATGGGAGGAGGAATGGGGATGATGGGGATGATGGGTAGCGGAGGAGGTTTCTTCGGAGGAGGGGCAGGAGCTGGGGCAGGGGCAGGAGGAGGAGGAGGAGGAGGAGGAGGAGGAATGGAAAGCGCCGCTGTTCAGGCATATTTAGCTTCTCAAGCAAGTGCTCCTTCTGGGAGCCGGGGAAGCGGAGGTGCTGCTAGCACGAGGAGTAATGTTGGCGGAAGTGGTCGAGGAGGGTCATTCGGGATATCTTAAGTCTCGGTCGTGGACGCAGCACTTATCTATGTTCATAACTTACTTTCATTTATATACCATTGGGCTATCCCAAACGGATTTTGTACATATACCATAGGGCTAACTTTAACACTGGATTCGGGATAATAAGAATACTTCCTAACTAAACAGAAATGGAGTATCGAACCAGCAACACACCCTACTATTCACAGCTACCTATCTCCCTTAGGATCATAGATATATCTCGAATAAAGAGGAACCCAGACTTTCTCACTCGCGCGTTGCCTGACCTCTTTCACAGCTCTCTCCGCAACCTCATCATTCCCTCTCTGACCACCACTGGCCCACTTCGCATCGGCGCTCCCCTCCCTAACGGCCTGCTCCGCCACCGCCACGCCAATCTCAAAATTGACCTTCGGAGAATCCTGCACATCCGGAAGGAGCGCAGCACCCTCCGCCATAGTGTTTATCGCGGGCGAAAGAAGTGCAAGCCTCTTCGCTCCTGCTAGGAGCATCGTGTCGGTCATACTACGTGACTGGGCGAGGTTGGCTCCGAACCCTAGGCCGGGGTATATGAGCGCGTTATTGCATTCTGCGATTCTGGATAGTTTGTTTAGAGGAGTGAAAAGTGGGAATATGGAGGTTACTTACGCAAACTGGCGCTTCTCGCCTGAGACGGTGAGTTTTACACTTGGAAAAGGGCTTCCAGTAGCAACCAACGCCCTCCCCTCCGTCCATCGCATGACAGCGTCCGGTTTCGCCTCGACGAGCTTGCTAGGGTTCGAGAGGGGCATAATGATAGGCCTCTCCCCCTCCCCCAGCCCAGCCAACATCGTCCTAACAACCTCTCTTGTGAACGCCCCACCCGCAGTCGAACATCCGATAAGAACAGTTGGCCGAACGTGTGTGACGACACTCAACAAGTTCACGTGCCCGTTCTCCGCTGCCTTCGAGCCCCAATCTTCGTGTGCAGGTCGACAAAAATCACCCCCGGCCCCGGCCCCTGAGCTGCGAGAGAAAAGCAGCCCGTCCCGGTCGACCATGTAAAAGCACCTATTAGCCTCCTCCCGAGAGACCCCGTCCGCGGTGACCATTGCATCGCGCAGTTGGGCAGCTATGCCCATCCCTGCGGACCCCGCGCCCAGAATGACATATCGCTGGTCTGAGAGCTTGGATGGGGAGGGTTTGTGCCTCGAGGCGACGCGGATGCCTGCCATGACGCATGCGAGTGTTACTGCGCCTGTCCCTTGACTGCGGGAATTAGGAATAGGATCAGAACGGGTTGTGTAAAAGAAAGAGTGGGGATAACGATGAGGAAACACGTACATGTCATCGTTGAACACCGCGTGCGTGTTGCGGTACCTCTGCAGCAGGCGGTGGGCGTTGAGCACGCCGAAGTCTTCGAGGTGCAGGAGGCTGTGCGGGAAATGCTTGCGCACGAGTTGAACGAATCTGTGTTTGCGGGGTGGGCGTTAGGTTGTGATGAGGGGAAATGAGGGGATGTCATGTACTTGTCGATGAACAGGTCGTATTCTTCTCCTCGGACCCGCTCGTGACGCCATCCCTGTCATAGGGTTAGATTCAAGAACCAAGATTTCACAGAGGGGGTAAGAGACGCACAACGTAAAGGGGGTCGTTCAGCAGGCCTTGGTTGTTCGTGCCCACGTCGAACGTGACGCTGAGGGATTTAGACGGGTCCATGCCTCCAATCAGCCTATTACATGAGATGCACAGGTTAATCCCGGGTTGCGACTGACGTGAAACGTAGGACGCACGTGTAGAGTGCTGATTTTGACGTTGAGATCTAAGACGCAGTGAGATGAGGTGTTGAACATATTATGCGTTGCTTGAACGTACCCCAATGCCCTAAACGTTCCGATATTGAGTGAAATGCTGAGCCGTAATGAAACACAGTACTGACCCCAACACCTTGGTCGCCGATGCCCAAGATGGATTCTGCGTCAGTGCAGACGAACAGGTCAATATGACGCCCTTTGGTCTGTTCGAGAAAGTCCTCTTCCATTCTGTCGTGGTCAGGGAACGTCAAGTACAGACCCTCGCTCCTCCTGAACAGATGCGAGTAATTCGATATCGCGTCCGCCTACAATAATACTGTCAGAAACGACGCATCTAAAGAAACGAATGAGCTCACCTGCGTTGGCGTATATATGATAGGAACCAGTTCCTTCAGATGACGCGTCAACAGCCCATAATATAACGTCCAATTTTGATCCTTCAAGCTCTGCAAAAAGGAGTTCTTGCGAATAGGAGAATCGTATTGCTGCAGTTGTTCATATGATCTTTGACACTGTTCCTCGAGCGTGTTGACTTGAAACGGTAGACGGCCAGTCAATCCAAAAGCTTTCCTTTCCTCGATGGTGAACGCGGTGCCTTTGTTGAATCGAGGGTTGTTAAGGAGAGCATCTCCTCGAAGAGCAACTCGGAGAGGAGGAAGAGCTGCCAGTTTTCGCCCGTTCAACAGAGCCATGATAGTTGATAGTGTCGTCCATGACAGTACATAGATGCTTTATAGCTCTTCAGAGTGCTTTCCCGGCGTGTTTTGGGTCATTTTGCTGCGAGATGAGGCAACGCAGCAATGCGGATTGCGATGAACATGCTTGTTTGCGTTCAAGTTCAACGTTCAAACTTCAATTTCAAATGGTGCAGTAGGGCGTTTGTGACTTACAGAATGTCACATTTGTCACTACCTAAATACGTCACTGTCACACCGTACTACGAATCTGCGCCGTTGGACTCCTTGGCATCGTTTCCAAATCGTTTCAAGCTTCAACGTTTCAACGTTCAACATCCACCGCGCTACTTTCTTCAATACTCGTACCATCTACACACCCATTACATCTTCTTATCTAAAATTCCTGCAGATCTTCCAGTTATCAGTGTTAATGTGTAATGACTTGATAATGACCCAGATTGATCGAGACTTTTTGATATGCGACTTGTATGCGACACTCCCTGCAATTTGACTCACGATCCATCATCAGAAAGATCAATATTTTACTTTTTGGACTTTTTGTGACTTTTTGTGACTCAAAAAGTCCTGTCTTTTTTCCCGAAAGTTCAGATCTTCACGTTAGCCGAAATGTCTAGGCATTCTCACGGGCCGAAAATTCAAATATTTTAATTACCTCTTCTTTGACCTCGCTATCCTTCCAAGCTGTATTACTGCGAGTTTGAAGTGAATCGAGCCGCTACACCGCTACTTTTCACCATTAGACACGATGTTTCTACGTTTATAACAAAGGGTGTTTTATAGACAATTACACCACATGGCCAAAAGTAAGGAACACCCACGTGACTGCATCACCTCGCGTTCCTCCTCCCTCTCGACATATTCTGCTTTTAAGAGCCTAAAACATTGCTATTGACGTCCAGATTTTTCATACATCATTTTATGCATGTAATGAACATATATGGGAAATTTGACGTTATTTGAATCAGAGAACATTGTAATATAACATGTCGTTTCCAATCCCATAATTTTTACAAAGTAGCTATAAATGTCGCCGTTGTACAGTTTCAATGAAGCTTTAAAGACACGGTAACGTCACAAACAGACGCAATATATTGTTTATAATGCCTCTACGAAGGTTTTAAGTTGTAGTACGCCATATTCATGGAGAAATTTATGATTACTTCAGATCATCCTAGTGGAGAGGTCTGTAGAGCAAAAGTAAATGACTTATAGTGATGTCAGAAATTTATAATATCGAAATTTTGACATGCAGAGATATGAAACAATCTTATATGAGGCTGTATCCAGCATTACAGCATCAACAAGAGGAAAGAAAGACCAATATGTCGATGCTAACAGTAATCCCAGCACCCTAGAAATTGGCTACACCTACTACTACAGCACATTTGTCCGTATATCAATGGTACAGTAAGCCTAATACTTTCGAAATCAATTCTTTACATGTTACAAGGTTTATAAACGAAATTTCTATGACTATACACCTGGTGCAGGTCCCCAGATACATTAGTTTTGGTGATAACCACTTGAGGATTATGGAACAACTTAAAATCGTTATAACGTGGCAGTTACTGAAGCTACTGACTTCCTACCAGACATATATATTAAATAAATCCATATCAAGCTATATGTAAAAGCTGGAATCTATACACGCCGTCGAAGGCACTCAAATGAATCATTTGTCGAGATAGAAGACGAACGCGAGGCGCGGCAGTCACGTGAATGTTCCTTACTTTTGGCCACGTGGTGTACATAGGAAACGTATAATTACATATTAGTAATCATTTAACCCATGGATAACTCCTGTTTGACTTTTCAACCTTTCGGCTACGATCAAAAGTCAAAAAGCCTGAGAAAGTCCAAAAAAGTCGGAAAGTGAAATATTGATCTTGCTGATGATTTCTCCCTAGCTATTATCATGCAAAGATCCTCCTATCTGGATATAATGCAGCCGTTAAACCAGACGACAAGCATGGACGACGACGACTTAGATTCCCATTATGATGTACATGAACAATCTGTCCAGAAATCACCTCGCAAGAAGCGAAAAACGTCTAATACAAATGGGAAAGCTCAAACATCAACATCCATTGTGCCTGCGAAGAAGGGAGGAAGTACTGAGCGTGGTTCCTTACAACGGCTGACAGAGATTCTGCTAGATTTCTTACTCGAGGTGAGTGAAACATATCAACTACATGAATGAAGTTGAGAACTTTGTTTTTCATCAGATATTTGGACACTTCGATCCATTGGACCTTGTCCGCCTGACATGTTCGACCAGGGCTTTGCGCAACATGTTGTTAGATGGCTTTGCCTTGGGAGTATGGAGAAACGCATGCAGCAAGTACAACGATTTTCCGGGCGTACCTATGTATGCCGCTCTCATGTTCGACAATTATTGTCGGAAATGCCTCTCGAAGAACTCAGACACCTACTGGGTGAGTCGTACGCGGTTGTGTGAGAAATGTATCACGTCCGAAAAGAGGTAAAGCGCCTTATGTTTTATGCCATTGTACAATGCAACGGCACATACTGCTTATCCCTAGGTTCACTAAACTTTGCCCTAGAATGGTATATGATAGTTATATACACTCCGAGGTACCGAATCACCTTACTATAACTCTATTGTATATACATGGCATTATACGTCAAGAGTATTCCTATGCGCCTACGTGTTTCAGCTCCTTCAATAATCAACAAAAGGAAACGAAAGACACCAAAGAATCCAAGCTATGCAGGAGGTATGAAAATGTGGTACCGCTATATTATTTTCTAACTTAATACTCGTCTAGCATTCAGACCGATGTAATAAGTGGATTATTGATAACGTACGCAAAACACGTATTGACGAGTAAGTTCATCGGGCCCGTCCTATGAACATGTCGAATTCAGACTGAATATTTCCCCAGTACTAGCATTGTCCAACGCCTTAGCGATTTGGGGTGGGGTGAATATATTAAGAAACTGCCAGTCACTGATCGTATCGAGAACCATTTCCTCGTATAACAAAGCAGTGTACTCACTGAACAATGTATGTATTACACTGCTGTCACTTGTGTTAACAAGATGATATTGAATAAACACTACTAGCTTGGAGCGGGATTCGTCCAACCCTCCTCAAATATTTAGAAGAAAAGAAGGCTGTAGACTCTCAAAATGTACAGCGTGAAAGGCTCCAGGCTCGCGTACCTCTATTGCTCAAGTACCATGAAGCTTACTCTGCAGATAGAACCACTGTCAACACAATTACCCCACCCCCCGCTTTCCTCTACTTATTCGAACCACTCCGTGCCCTTATACTCGACACACCGACTGATGTTGAAATTACTGTCGAAAACCTCCAAGAGGTGTCTGAAGGGTTGGAAGACTTCTGCTCACAGTGGAAAAAAGATCAAGATGGTGAGCTTTTACAAATGGTGCTCTCGAGGCCACTAACTCAGCGCGATTTGGAGGACGTGGAAACGATTCTGAGTGGCCAGATGGTTGTTTTCACTTGTGAATCTTGTTCAACGCTGAACACCAATTGGCATTTGGAATATATCTGCTATCCCAGGATTTTGATGCACTGTTCGCATGCAAAGGATCCACTAAGGTTTCCTGGATATCTGATATCCACATTAAAACTGTTGCCTCATTCAGGAGATAAAGGATCCACTAAGGTTTCCTGGACATCTGATATCCACATTAAAACTGCTGCCTCATTCAGGAGATAGTAAGTACTATGGACAACCTTGACCCTGTATTCGAATGCGGACGATGTCAAACGAGTAATGTAAAGATGTACTTCAAATATGATGCGGAAAGATTGTTAGTGAATCCAACTTATCAGTCTCATCGTTCGACTTCAACCCCTTTTATGATCATAGCTGACGGAGATGTAGTGCGAGTCTGCGACATATTGATGAAGCCGATACAATTTACTGACCTGTTGATTATATGGGAGGAGTATCTTATTATTCATATGCAGGGAAACAAAATAAGGATGTATGTATTTGTGTCATAATGTCTTGAGTGGGGGTTACAATTGAGTATGAAGAAATCACGGGAAAATACGAGAGAAATATTTATCAAGATTCTCTACACCAGAGATTCTCGCTCCGATAACGCCATCCGGCCTTACGACCAAGATAGCTAAATCACCTTCGTGGATGGAGTATCCAACATGAGCGCAACCGCTGGTATCGGTCAAGACAACATCAAAGCCCTCTGTGCTTTCCATTTGACTATCCTTGTGAAGGATTAACACAGACTTCACGTTGCCCTTGGGAAGCTTTACAAGCTTTACCAACAGAGAGCTATGCTGCTCTGTGGATCCACCGAAAACAAGGACAGTGTGATGGAAAGTACCGAAAATTTGGAAAAGGGAGGTATCTTCACGGTCTGAAGCAAATTGCGCGAGTTCGGTAGCGTTCGGTGCCCTATCTCCTGCCCTAGCCGCGGTTGCACTTTCAGGATTATAAGCTGCACCAACAAATTTCTCCGAAGATCCATCGTCAATGACAATAGAGCTCATTCGACAGTTGACACCCAACATGTAAAGATCCTGTCCACGGGTCCACGCTAACGCCTTATCTTTCTCGTCTTTAGGTTTGAAGGTTTGATTCATTATCAATGTAGTCTTGTTGAGCATTTCTGCAATCACTGGAATCCGTTCTTCGTCATAGGTATCTAGCAGACTGGGAGGTGCATGCCCTTTAATCACAAGGGCCAACTTCCAGCCGAGATTGAACTACGGAGAGTGTCAGTGAGGTGGCACTTTATATCTAGAATACCTGTATGATTTCTTACCGAGTCTTGGGAGCTGGAATTCATACCCTTCGATTGCATTTAGAGACATGTTTCTATTCGTAGGTAACGAAACATTCTCACCTGTCCGCCTGTGGGGCTATGACAATGGGCGGCATCTACTGCATGCTTAACACAGGACGTCTGCTATATATGATACCGTAAACACTCACCACCAGCGATTAAAACTCGTCCCACGCGTAACTTGTCTACCATCCGAATATTGGGTCTGCAGCCGCGATATCAGTAAATTTTATGACGGTGGAGATTGTACATACCGGTAGTTGGTAATCCACAATATATCTCCGAATATGAGATTTTTCCGACCTGTGATTTCTTCAATTGCGCAGATTAATTCCTCAGAGGCAGAAGTTGCAGTGACATGTTGAAGGTCCACCCCGATGATAATAAAGTTAAATACATTAGCATCTTGACCGGATGGACGCAAGATACACCTGGATTGAAGATGTTAGAGAATCACAGAGTGAATAAAGGGTAAACACTCACATTTTAGACTGAGGGTCTCCCCAAAAGTGCCAGACCTATTAGTAACCATGGTGTTAAAAAGGTTTTTATTTAAACACAAAAGTATCCATACATCCGAAGACAATCCCCTGATTATAATATCCCCAGTTTTCATACCACTTCCTTCCACGGTCTCGCCTAGAAATGATAGCCCAAGTTGTTTCCTAACAATACTGCGCGCACCGTCAGCCCCAACAAGGTAAGGGAACTTAGAAACTTCTGAGATCTCTTTGCCGTCAACCGTCTTTGTAAGATAAGCTACGACGTGGTCTTCGTGCTGCTCGAACTTCGTCAACGCAGTTGCAAGTTCTACTTCAACACCGTATCTCTTGATATGCGCTCGAAGTATTGCTTCCAAGTGGTTTTGTCCGACCATTTTAGGATTGGGCTATATAGACTGTCGTTAGCCCTAAGACCTTATCCAAGCATATTCAACATGATCTTACATAGGGAGTATAAGGTGTAGGGTCAACCAAGACGCCCATGTCAGTCTCTGACTGCACCTTGTCCCCACCCTGAAGCGCATAAGCCCTACGTTTCAGGATGGAACCTGCGATCTTAAGTATATCGGGTGATGTTCCTAAGAGATGATGCAGTTCAAGTGTGCGTGGCTAATAGTATTTCATTGTTAGAAATAGAAGACCGCCGGATATGATTCATCCTTACCATTATACCTGCTCCCCTTTCACCAACTCGGTGAGACACTTCCTTCTCTAGAACTCGAACAGAAACCCCATTCTGAAGAAGGGATAACGCGAGGATTAGCCCTGAGGGGCCTGCACCGACCTGTAAATATGACTATTAGGACAAGATTGCTTCCCACGTAGAAGTAAAACGTTAACTGTGTTAAACGTGACTGATACTTACAATTAAAACAGAGACACTCATTAGAGCACGCGTTTAATACGAAAGAAATCCTGAGTGAGGAAGATGAGCTTCGCCACATATCTCGAACTCGACTCCTAAATAGCTGAATCGCAGCGTCTGACTTGTCCCTCCGGAGATACTGACGGGTATGAAGGTCGATGAAGAATGCGGAAAAGATTCGTACAACACACCACTGCGGGGCGCTACGACAATTCGCTCGTGAAACAAAGATTGTTGTCACTGTAAGAAGCGCAATATCGTTGAAAACCCGTACGTTGGGCGGTGTGCCTAGGCTATGTACACAGCTATCATAAGCCGATTTATCCGTATATTTACCAGGCACCCTTGACGTGAATCGCAAGCAATACTCAGTAAGTTCTTGAGAAAGAATATCGGCCGGATGGATTGCTTCCGCTGCCGGTATCCATTACATCATCGTATTTGTTACGAGTACGAACCTTCAGTGAGCTGAAAACGTTAGATTATAGAACTTGATGTGATGCCTTATCCGAGGTGAAATAATTCGGTATTCATTCTGATATATCGGGAGACACATAGTTCGCTACCGGTTAGCTACAACATCCTCCTTCCTCCTTGATTCATTCACATGGCTTGCCTGTCGTTACTGTGTCGTATACCGCCGCTACCAGCCCTGACCATCCAACCCCTGGTTCATAGCCTGTATTTCCTCTCAGACACAGTGCATGTGGCGTGAGGTAATTTAGTAATACCGTATCCAATACTTACATTATGGTATCCTGTACTAACTTAGCATGTCTTTCGAACTTCCTCCCCTCGACCTCCAAATAGGAATTCGGAAGACAGTAACTGCTGGACAATATGACTGCTAAATATTTTTGGTATCGCATACAAATTGCATTGTTGTATCATGATACTTATAGAAACAGGATATGTAGAGTACTTAATAGTGATCCGACTAATATGTAGCTGATTTCAACCCGCTTTCACTGACTCTCGAATCCTCGTTGAAGCAGCTGCGGCACAGCCTAAATGCTACGCTACAGGATAGGGTGTTTAAGCTTGGGTGGAACGACGATTAGAAACACTACTAAGCACTAGCCGCATGGTAGCATAAAGCCTGGACACAGCTTGTAACGATATGCCTGGAAAGTAGGGAGGGTTAATGCACCAAAATGAAAGACCGAGCTCACCTGCTTATTGTACACGAACGCGCTCTGCGACCAACCACCTTAACATCGTATAACTTATCATAAACCCGCTATGCACATACCCTACATAGTCCTTATGCCGCCCAGCATTCGGTGCCGCAGTACAAAAGTACGTGACGTGGCATGAGGAGGATGCACCTCGATGGGGGTCTCCAGCCCAGCTCGATATCGACGAGGAGAAGGTAGGTCTAGAGAGGCTGCCAAGCATGGTAAAGCGTTGGATGCAGCCTCTATAACGGTACCTGGCGGGATAATCAATGCCACGTCAATGAAGGCGTAAACAGAACTTACCATAGCTAAGCATGGACCTTCTCTCGGTCACGTCTTATAATACTTTGAGCCCTCGTAAGGCTGACCCTCTCGGTTCCATCGCATGGTACTTCAACTTGCGATCAAATGAAAGTCGGTACGTCGAGGCGTGGGTTGGGAAAGGGCGCGTTGACGTTGATTATCTTCTTGAACTTGACAACAAGGAGATCAAGCGTTGAATGAACAGCAGACAACTGGTCATGTCAATGAGTCCTTAGAAGCTGTGGAAACTTGAAAGGACGGATGTGACCTAAACTGACCTAAAGTACCACCGTGTGTTGTCCATCGACCAAAGTACCTCTCCATTCCATCCATTACAGCTTGCTCCAAGTACCTGCTCCCCGGTCGTACGCATTCTTGAAAATGTAGATTCGTATGACGATCCAGACCCCAGCCTAGTATCTGGTTACGATCACTAGTGACGTGGACGTTACCTGATAGCTGACGATTTCAACGTTTCGATGGCTGAGCGCTGAGCATAGAGGCTGCATAGAACAAAGTGATGACTAGATTATGGTAGCACGTCAGCTAAAGCCGCAAAACATAGAAAGGATTGGAAACAGCTCACTTCAACTGTAACTGAACGCCAGCTAGCGCTGGTCAACCTATCAGTTAGATTCCTGCACTACCAAAAGGCCCTTCATTCCTGCAAAAATGTATTCTCCTGCGAACACGATATGGCTAATGTAAGCACGAAATGAAGAGGATGCCATGCAAGCACGGTTTGAATTGGTGGATCGTCGAAAGACCAGCGCTTCAGCATCTGAGAAGCTGGGAAAGTTTGGACAGCTTGTGAATAGTTCTAAGTTAAAGGAATGATAGTGGAGAGCATGATGAGACAAGATTGAGACCAGAAGAAAACCGAGGAAGAGTAATATTAGAACCCACCATGCAAGGTTTCTCACAGTTTTGATGGATCATCGATGCCATCGACGACGAAGGCGAAGGCTTGATCATCGTCAACCAGATCACTAACCATCCGTCGCCTGACCATTGTACACTGCCCATCGTTTCCCTATGTCACTGCAAGAGGTATCATCCATGACATATCCTGTCATACCTTGTCATTAGATCCTGCCACAGTGGCCAATGGACGGTGATCGCGCTGCTATCTATGATTGTTTCTTCGATCTTGTAAGATCCATACATACAATGGCATGCAGAACACTGCTCGCATCTCTTACACTGCAGATTTGATAGCATTGCAACTTAGTACTGAGTACTGAACGGCAACGAGCCGCATACCAGTGTTGGACGCGACATGGATGTCCATGCAAGCATGGATATACAAATGTATATCCAAGCCACGTCGCCATCCCATGGCGTGCGAAGTTTCTTGGTAGTAAGTGAGAAAGTGGCAGTGCGGGTGCAAGATGCAAGCGAGACTAGTTTCGGCTCGCTTACACATTACGTTTATATGTACAATTTCTGCTTTCATTCGGCGCCTCGCTCTTCCGTGAAATTACAGCTCTGCGGGTTTTACGATATGAATGTACCAACGTCGTTTCGCAATTTTCAATGCACAATAATGAGGATGAGATAGAATGGCACGAGTCAGTGCTGGACTTGGATGTTGGTTGGATGTTTATTGGATGTAGAAGCAATGTAGAAGATGACTTTGACGAGGAATTAGCGGATGTCACTCATGCTTCAATATAGGTAACTACTATACACCTCAGTATACTTTATACACGGGTGGAGATTTATGCGTTAACTTGTGCAAAACACTGAGGAAGAGTCTGGAAGTGCTAAGTATGTAATGGACGCTTGATGGACACGCTCACGCGCGCGTTTTTGATGCGTGTCCATGACATACTCCCACGCCATATGGATGTTCGCGTTAAAAATCCATGCCTATATGGATTCATGGATGACACGTGGATATCCAGCGGCGGGCACAACAGGACCCCCTGTTATGCTGGTGAAGGTTGGATACGAAAAACCCGGATTTTGGGCATTTATAGGGGAACGAAAATTTGCTGTTTTATAGGGGGATTTTGTATCCAAGTTCAAAATTTGCGCTACGTAGGGGGACTTTGTATCAAACCTAAAAAATGTCGAATAATTTGTAATTTCGTAGTTACATATCTAAAATTTTGCTAAACCACTTCCAAACAACTTCTGCTCCATACCAATGTGTTGATTCATGAGTCCTGAGCTCACTCAAGTAAATTGTAGGCCTGCAGCGTGCTGAATCATTTGTGCAATTTCTTTATGGGCCATGGCTACTTATGTATCAACCAACTATCAACATCAACAATGCCATCCCGGCCCATAGCATCGCAGTTATCATCAGATTCACATCCCAGGCATACTAAGTAGTAAAATATCACGATTCATATATTCAACAATTATCAGTGATTAGAATTGAAAAAGCGAGATGTAGAGTGAATTAGAATCAAAGTAAGTAAGTATTACAGTTTTTAAAGCGAGCTCAGAGCTACTCTCCAGTGAGAGTCTGAGACGAATACTGGACAAATCGAAGACAAATTCCAGAGTCGCAAGGCGTAGCAAAGGCATAGTAGATACTAGATAGAACATTGATAAAAGTCTAAGTACCAGAACAAACCACAACCTTGATCAAACCTTGATTGAAATACCGGTGGGATGTCAAACATGAGCACCGGAAATGATAAGGCGCCGTAGAAGAAAATTCAAGAAATTGACGCTGGCAAGACGCTAACTGACACCGGGGGATGCGTATCCGACCTAATCATTGCCGCCCCAACTATAGGGGGATGAAATATTCGACATCGTGGGAGAAATTAGGACCCTGATAGGGGGATGCCCACCAAACGGTATCCGACCTTTCAACCATTTCCGGCCTATCGTAGGGGGACTAGTATCCAACCTTTATCGGCATAACAGGGGGTCCTGGCACAACACTGCCGCATACTGCTGCATAACGATCTTGGTTCAAAGTGAATGGCCACTATTACGAGCCTACGTTGAAGAAAAATCTGGAAATTTGTGATTCACTCAATCCACAAGCACCGCTGTGAGTACTGACAGAAGATTCATTAGCTTGGAATATGATCCGCCCAACTCTGCTTGCGCGTCTGGAAAAATACAAGTCCACATGCCTCGAAAGCATACAGCGCGCTAGACTGCTATCCCGGTTAGCGCTTCTACCGATTGTCCATGCCATATATACTGGAATACAACCAGTCAATACCATTATTCCTCCGGTGCGCTACTTTTTCCTCTTTCACCCATTCCGTGATGTTTTGCTTGAAACACCCACCAAAAAATGCTAACGCAATATGACTTATTACGAGTGTCGAAGGGACTCGACGACTTCTGTGCCCAGTGGAAGAAAGACAACGATAGGTACTTTTTGCGAATGGTACTGGGAAGGCCTGTCACTCAAAGCGATATTGATGATGCTGAAGCAATTCTGATGCGCGCCACTGTCTCCTTCAAATGTCATGTCTGCGACTATCTTGACCGCAAGCCTGTTAACTATCCTCGAATCCTTATGCATTCACATGCTGCGTCGCCAGATGCATATGGAGATGGTGATAAGTATCCCGACCACTGGAAGCAGATAGTTGACCACATATGTGGCATATCGCAATCGCAATGGAATCATCACAGTGTACGCATCCACCGCCCTTATCGAGATGCAGCAACAATCATTGTTTCTACTTGTGGCCTCGATCCGAGTACAGCGAGTCACGCAGATATGGACAAGCTTACAGCTGGTTCCAAAACCGTAGACACCCTCCAGAAAACCTCACAGTGGGGCGATGACGTCGACAATCCAAACTAGGACGTATCAAGCGCCGATTTGCACAACATGCGGGCCAACAAGCGCCAAAAAAGCGCCAACTTTGGAGGCTGCGGCGGTTATTCTTACCGTTTCGGGTTTAGTGCCGCGTCATTACCCCACATTATCTTTTTTTTGAGGGTGTCTACGGTTTTGGAACCAGCTGTAATGCGATAATAGAGTGTACTGCCTAAAAATGTCAGTCAGCGCAAAATCAAACGCTGATGAATTGGAAGCAAGCTGTAAGTCTATTCAATATCTCTTCCACTATCATGCTGATATTTGGCGACCTTTTCATTGATAGGTGTGGCATGTTTACGACGCTGGACATTTGACTAAGGCGCCTAAGTACTCCGGATGCAGAGTTGTCACAGATAAGGTATAACTTACTCGAATGAAATATCTACGGTATGAGGACCTCTTGAAGAACTCGCATCGTGATTGGTATGTGTGCCTCGAGTGTCACAGCCACATCCCTGATAACCCCCGCAATATCATTACAGCTGATTGCAAAAACCTAGGCCGCGCGAGGAAAAGTTGACATGTCCCCGATGACGTCTTATTTCCCGATCCAGTTGAACAGCATCCACCCGTGACGAAAACTAATTATACAGAAAATGTCGATGCTCTCTTGCGAGTCGCTGTGCACTACAGTCTACAGTAAGAGTGCCGCCCGTGGGGCGTTCTAGCACCCGCGGAATAGTGACGTCATCGGGGACATGTCAACTTTTCCTCGCGCGGCCTAGGTTTTTGCAATCAGCTGTAATCATTTTTCATCTATGGTGCTGTGCGCTTAGTCAGCACTACTTTGGTGCAGCGGCGGAATCGGTCAATCAAAAAGTTTGAAATTGTCTGTGTGTAGGATATTGGTAGTGTACAGATTGGAAATATGTATTTACACTCTTACTATGCCGGGACTATGCAATTATCGCAAGCAAGCCGCAGAGAACGAGGACTTTCACGGCTGGGGCTCATTAAACAATGTGCCCCCAAGAAGGGAGATGAGTCATCGGGGAAATGCAAATCGGATGCAACCGATTGTTGTGCAAAGCGAATAATGGAGCTGCAGCCTGACTTTCAAGAACAGAAATCACTCATGCAGGAGGTCATTGAAGATGCAGGTCACCTGTGTATTTTC
>JASFCZ010000059.1:0-18767 GCA_036937155.1 Cyathus pygmaeus
TCTATATGCCCACACTCACATGTGATCATGTAAGTAGATATTGCTAGTGTTCAAATGCGATCACCCTTGCACACATGCTCACATGCGATCAGGTAAGTCTATATGCCCACACTCACATGCGATCATGTAAGTAGATATTGCTAGTGTTCAAATGTGATCATCCTTGCACATATACTCATATGCAATCAGGTAAGTCTATATGCCCACGCTCACATGCGATCATGTAAGTAGATATTGCTAATGTTCAAATGCGATCACCCTTGCACATATACTCACATGCAATCAGGTAAGTCTATATGCCCACGCTCACATGTGATCATGTAAGTAGATATTGCTAGTGTTCAAATGCGATCACCCTTGCACACATGCTCACATGCGATCAGGTAAGTCTATATGCCCACACTCACATGCGATCATGTAAGTAGATATTGCTGGTGTTCAAATGCGATCATCCTTGCACATATACTCACATGTGATCAGGTAAGTCTATATGCCCACGCTCACATGTGATCATGTAAGTAGATATTGCTAGTGTTCAAATGCAATCACCCTTGCACATATACTCACATGCGATCAGGTAAGTATATATGCCCACACTCACATGCGATCATGTAAGTAGACATTGCTAGTGTTCAAATGCAATCACCCTTGCAATATCTCTGTGGGTATTAGAAATATCACTGTGATATTTTGTATGTGATATTATGTCGAGTGTGTCTAAATACTGTGAAAATATTATGTCAAATGAATCACTGGTGTCATTTAGAAAATGCCCTTGTCCTATATATTGTCACATGGACTTATATGTGGTCAGATATGTACATTCAGCAAATATTCGAAGGGTTCAGATATGTACCAACTATATTTATATATCTACTAATCTTCCAGATCTATATCATACATTGTATTGTAATTTATAGTCATACTACTTTCTTTCTGCAGTTCATCCAGTTCATCCATGTTATCAGACTCATAATCTAATTGTGGATTTATATCTTCTGCATTATCAGTTTCAATAAATGTCTTTTCTTTTCTCTTTTCCAAATATTTAAACTTTTGAAGCCACTCAGGTATATTTAAGTCATCTCTCCATAGTGTAAACCAATGTATAGCAAAGCTTTCCATCAATTCCACATATGATGCTGCTTGTTTAAGGGCATATGCTTTTACACCACTCTCAATTTCTCTAGTACTATTTTGCATGAATACTTTACTTGCACTCTTTTTTTCCCACCAGGTTGCTTTCCACTGGAAATATTCAATTGTACGTCTCATTTCTTCTCCCAATATTTGTACTTCCTCGGTCCACCTATCTTTGCGTGCTTTGCCTTGGGCCCATTCAAATTTCAGTGCATTATTTTCTACATCCTGAGATGATCTTGTACTATCTATATGATATCTTGTATACCATATCCATGATGTTTCAAAGCGACCATTACTGGTGGGATCATCAATTTCTTTTCCTGGACCTCTAATATCTTCTTGTTTAAGTTCTTGTAAGTAAATGCTCCAGGATCCATTTGGATCTAGTGCTTTAAGTGCCTCAAATGCTCTTTTGTAGATATTAGCAAACTGTTGTACTTTGGATTTCAGTACACTGTATGTGTTTCTCATCCTTGTATTTGGTTTGTTGCCTGTACCTGATGTATTCTGTTTCTTGAAAGCCCACACAGAAGATATGAGACGCTGATATTTTCTTAAGCCTGCCAATGATTCTTCAGCTTGTGCTTTTCTTAATTTCTGTTCCATTAGGGTAATATTATGAAGTTGTGGGTAGCTTCTATCTTTCAATAACAGATCTGATGGAAGATTTAGTGGAATATCTTCTGCACTATGAGTGTTTGACATCAAATCTGATACTTGAGACATATATGTCTTCTGTATTTCTTTATATTTGCCAATCTTGGATGCAAGAGCAATCTGTCTGTCTTGCATATCAGCCTTTTGCTTAGATGTTGCATTTCCCCCTAGCTTAGTAATATCATTTTTCAGCACTTGTCTAGTTATTCATGTTTAATAAATTCTGTTATTATACAAAATGATAACTTACTGTTTCTCTTCCAGATCCAATCCCATAAGTAGAAAATTTGACATAGTTACTTCATATTGTGGCAGGGCATCCTTTGTACTACCTTTCGCCTCTTCCTTAGACAATTGAAGTCTAACATCTTGTACAGAAAGAACTTAATAATTATTAGATTATCTTCAAGTGAATCCAGTCAAGTTACAATACTTACAAAATTCAGACTCATTATATGGGTTTGGTTTCTTATGGTCAGTATTCCATTCACTGATTTCTTTCTCCCATTTTGCTATTTTATCAGCAGGGAATGAAGAATGTAATCTCTCAAATACTTGGGTCTGTTTATCCCTCATTGTCAAAGCCTCTGTATACCGCTTCTTCAAATGTAATTCTATAAGAATATTTAGTGCACAATCATAATATAATTTGGATTTACCTACTAAGGCCTATAATCTTTTGAAAATTCCAGTCATTCCAGTGTTCATTTAATAATTCATGTCTAGAAGCAGAGCCCATTTCTCTGGTACTGGGTCGAAGATAATTGCTACTTGCCCATGTAGTTTCAACTTCCTCCCCACAGGTACATCCAGCTCCAGGCATATAGGCTAATGCAAAATCAGTTCTACAAGAGCTTCCATGACCATTAATATGCCAGGATGGAATTCCAATATCAACTTTTGTATTTGGGTTCAGTTGCATATCTTTAGGATAATCTTTCATGCGTAACCAGAAATTCTTGGACCATTGACATCCTATATCATAAGTGATAAATAGCCAAGGTAGTTTTACACTTGCAAGTGTTGAAAAGAGAATATAATCCACATTGGAGTATCTGTATCATAATGAAATATAGCAAAAATAATAAGTTTATTTATTTACCTTTCTCCTTTCTGTAGATCTCCTGCACCATTGGGACGAATGAAACTGTGACGAGCACATATGACAAGAGCAGTTCCTGTAACAGAATGTCCTGGGGCAGATCTTACTCCAGCTTGAATAATTGCATCATGGCCTGATTTACAAGAATTGATCTATATATATTGTTAATACAAATAAACACAAGAACGAAATTGTAACATACTTCTTTCTTATCCATATGATTTTTAAGATGTATTTGATATTTTGTCTCTTCTACAAAAGCTCCCCAACCAGGCATAAGCTCATGATCTTGAATATTCCTGTCCTTACAACTCAATTTGAAATTGGCATCAATAGCCAGATACATAGCATAAAGGAATTTTTTCTCTGGATCTGATTCTTCCCATTTAGGGGGTAAATTTTTGTCCGGATGTGGACAAGCTGGACATTCCACCATTAACTGTCCTTGCTTAATGCTCTGAAAACCTTGAGATTGGCCCACTCCTCCACGTTTACATTGATGAAGAAATCTCCACATTCTAACTGCAGTTCGGAGTTCATTGTATCTGTTCTGTGTTATATTAAATTAGCATGTCATAGTATAGAGATATTGCAGTATTACTAACCTCCACTCCTTTCGGCTTCAATTTATCAGTTTTTCTGACCAAGGTAAGATAATAATCATACATGTTGATTTTAGATTGCAAAGTAAGTTCACAGAATGTATCCAAACAATCAAATGTGAATACTGTCTTTGGTAGTAAGAAGCTTACAGGAAGCCATCTTGCTCTTAATAGTTGAACCCTTTGTGGTAGTGGTAAAGAACCATCAACTGAACAGTTGCAATAATTAACTGAAACACTGTGTATCCCAGTACTATCCACAACCACAATGCTCACAGGGCCCTTAATTGGTTTAGGGCATTCAGCTCCACCATGTCCCAGTTGAATTGTAAGACCAAGTTCAGTAAGACTAAATGTTTCAAAGTAATTCTCATTCCATTTCTAAAATATAGTTAAATAGGTATTACTTCCTGTGTAATGTAATGAGGTCTTACCTCAATCTTGTGAAAAGGTAGATGCTTATGATCTTGTACCATACATGTTTTACACTTGAGTAATCCTCCATGAAGGCAGTTTAAGCATTTGTAGTGAGCTTCATTAATTTTACAAACAGAACAGTTTGTTTCTTTACTGAAATCAGCTTTCCCATCGTGTCTGAGGCACTCATACAAATACTCAGTATGATACTTTGTGAATTCTGTCATCTTAGCTCTTAGTGTTTGATCTCTTTCTCTCTTCTGTTTACCTTCATCTGGTGAACCATTTGATGAAGTAAAGTGCCCTTCATTCCCACTATCCAATGGTATATCACCCATATTATTTGAATTTTCAGCATGTTTCTTCTTTTTTGGTTGAATATGTTTTTTGTCTGAGGTAGTTACCAATCTGGTTTTACCATTTTGAATAGTAATAGTATGAGATCTGAGTTTTGTTATAGTTTGAAACTTTGTTTTCTCAGTATCAAGAGATCTGGATATTTTGGAGGCGCTAGTTCCAGTAGCTGATTTATTCTCAGAAGTAATAACCTTGGTGACTATCTTGGAAGTACTTGATCGAATAATGAGTTGTTCCTCAGAGTTCATAGACTTTGTCATCTTGGAAGCGCTAGTTCCATTATCTGGTTTCTTCTCATAATCCAGAACACTAGTTTCCTTTGCACTTTGGTTTTTAGTCCGTAGTGATCTGTGTGACTTGTATTGAGCTATGCCGCTTGCTTCAGCTCTTCGGCAACGCTTTCGTTCTGGAGAGGCTGGAGGAGATACTGCTTGGCGCTTTGGGGGCATGTTGGCTGGGTGGAAAGAGAAAAGCTTAAGATTATGATTGATTTCATACGTGCATATATACCATCGATAACAATTAAGTACTGGGAAAAGTATTCTATTTAAGGTACTGGATAGAGTGGATAGTGCAGTAAGTACAATTTAAAAGTGGCTTGACAATTGTGGGAATGATGGGTTGAAGTGACATTTTTAAACTTTCAGCAAATAGTCTCAAACAAAGTTTTCTTCTTTCTACCAACCTCTACTTCAACTTCTTCTCTAATGGTTAACTCCAATTATGTTTACTCGTTCCTGTAGAGTAAGCAAAGCATTTCCATCCTCATTATGCATACACCAGCTAATATGATTTCTCTAGAGGTTTGGCAACCACTAATCCTCTAATGTAAGTGGTTTTCCCATCACCGTTTGCATCAGCTAACGCTATTTTTCAGCATAGGTCCCCAGCTCATAACGCATCCACAGCATTCCAGCCTTGTATCCCTTGTTCCCAGTGCATCCAGCTGAGCTCTTCAATGTAAGCAGTGGTCCCCATTCTGTGCAGGTAATGCTTACCTAGTCCACTGCCCACATAGCGCTTACATAGTCCACCGCCCACGTAGCGCTTACCTAGTTCGCAGCCCACATAGCACTTACCTAGTCCACCGCCCACGTAGCGCTTACCTAGTCCACCGCCCACGTAGAGCTTACCTAGTTCACAGCCCAGGTAGCGCTTACCCAGTTCACTGCCCGGGTAGTGCTTACCTAGTCCACCGCCCACGTAGCGCTTACCTAATCCACCGACCAGGTAGCTCTTACCTAGTCCACCGCCCACGTAGTGCATACCTAGTTCACTGCCCACATAGTGCTTACCTAGTCCACCACCCAGGTAGCGCTCACCTAGTCCACCGCCCAGGTAGCGCTCACCTAGTCCACCGACCAGGTAGCTCTTACCTAGTTCACCACCCAGGTAGCACTTACCTAGTTCACAGCCCACGTAGTGCTTACCTAGTTCACAGCTCAGGTAGCACTTACCCAGTTCACCACCCAGATAGCGCTCACCTAGTCCACAGTCCCCTGTCTATCTGTATGTGGGTTTTCCTATCTCCTTTCTTGCCAGTTAACGCTATCTTTCAGCACAGGTTCCTAGTGAGGTGGGCTTTCCCAGCCTGATCCTTAGCATATCCCAAGCCCACAGCATGTGTCCCTAGGCCTTGTATGTACTGTATTATGTATCATTGTAATTCTTGTAGTTTAATGAAACAACAATGATTTAAATTTAATTGCTTTCTGTCAGAGACAGACTTTGCCCCTTGCATTTGATTTTGAATTGCAGTACATGTCTTCTCCTACTTTCCTGATACAGGAACCCACATCAACCACTCAGACACTGAGTTCACCTCCAATCCTTTGCACTCTGCAGTACAGTAATATACTCATGGGTAAGCTCCTATAACTATTACAATATGAATGATTAGCCTGATGTTTGATTTTGAATTGCAGTACGCGTCTTCTACTTTCCTGAAACAGAAACCCACATCAACCGCTCAAACACTGAGTTCACCTCCAATCCTTTGCGCTCTGCAGTACAGTAATATACTCATGGGTAAGCTCCTATAACTATTACAATATGAATGATTAGCCTGGAGTTTGATTTTGAATTGCAGTACACGTCTTCTCCTACTTTCCTGAAACAGAAACCCATATCTACCGCTCAAACACTGAGTTCACCTCCAATCCTTTGCGCTCTGCAGTACAGTAATATACTCATGGGTAAGCTCCTATACCTATTATAATATGAATGATTAGCCTGGAGTTTGATTTTGAGTTGCAGTACGCGTCTTCTCCTACTTTCCTGAAACAGAAACCCACATCAACCGCTCAAACACTGAGTTCACCACCAATCCTTTGTGCTCTGCAGTACAGTAATATACTCATGGGTAAGCTCCTATAACTATTACAATATGAATGATTAGCCTGATGTTTGATTTTGAATTGCAGTACGCGTTTTCTCCTACTTTCCTGAAACAGAAACCCACATTGACCGCTCAAACACTGAGTTCACCTCCAATCCTTTGCGCTCTGCAGTACAGTAATATACTCATGGGTAAGCTCCTTACCTATTACAATATGAACAATTAGCCTGGTGTTTGAATTTGAATTCCAGTATGTGTCTCCTCCCTTTCCTGGAAAGCAGAAAAATATATTGTGCACTTAAACAGTCAGTTTACCTCCAATCCTTTGCACCCATCAGTACAATGTTATCTAAAGTTCCTCAGTGTACTCATTTGTAATTTCTGATCACTATAATAATAAGGATCATTTGGGACAGTAAAATGTGAGATTAGACTGCTAGTACATGAATAAATAATAAGCTTCACTCTTAACTTATATTTAAACAACTGTCATATTGAATTCCAACCAGATGGTACTGGAGACTTTGAAATAGATACTACTGACTCACTGTAAGTTGTTTATCTATGTTCAAATTGTACAATCCAATAATAACAGCTATAAGTAGAAGTGGAAAGGAAACGGCCTAAACGGAAAGTATGAACAATAAGCTTAACTCTTAACTTATATTCAAAAAACTGAGTCTGCTATATTAAATTCCAACCAGATAATACTGGAGACTTTCAAATAGATACTACTGACTTTTTGTAAGTAGTTTCCTTTGTTCAAATTGTACAATCCAATAATAATAGCTATAAGTTGAAGCGGAAGTGAAATGGGCTAAACAGAAAGTATGAACATACAGCTACAAATTCAAAGACTGCATTTGTCGATTTCCAACTTTTTCAAATTCATTCTCTATTCAACTTCCAAAGCTCTCTGCTTTATATTTCCACTATTGATATGTCTAGCTCAACCAAACCTGTAAAGGCGTCCACTGTTTCATCCAAGGTAAAGCCTGTTATTTCATTCCAGTTGAAGCTGACCAGGTTGTTAAAGGTGAAGCCAGCCCAGTCAAAGCCAGCGACCAGGTCTTCCACAGTAGACCCAGTGGGCTCTAAGGCTGCATCAAAGTTGAAGCCTCCTACTTCTGGAGCATCTACGGTGTCATCAAACATTTCTACGAAGGAGAATGTTACTCTGGAACCAACGGCAACTAAGTCGAAGCTGAAACCGTCACTCAACTTGAAGTCCTCTGCTACCGTACTGTCCAAGAAGAAGAAGGGGAAGTCAAAGGCTTCGGCAAAGGCTTCTTTATTCAAGGACTCATCTCCAGAGGTTTGTTTTGCTCCTCAACTTTCATTACTTCTTTCCAGTATTTAACGTTCAGAACAGGTTTCTGAAATTGGGAATAATAAGAATGGGGACGATGATGAAGAGTCCATTGAAAGTAAGAATTCAGCTAAGAAGGATGAGAAGGATAAGCCGATAGATCCATCCTGGGGGTTAGCTACCCAGAAGAAATGGCTAATTCTTCGTATACCTGGATTTATGGCTGCGAAGGATAGGGATGGGACTACAGGCACCTCCAGATATCTTCAAGTATTATATTCGGACTGGGAAGAAACATGGGATGAACCCATACCCACCCCCGCCCAGATCTTAAAGGAAGGCGGCAATGAAGCGAAAGCTGTGAAGTTGCTGAGAACAGCTATTAGACGTGTAAGCGATAACCAACTAGTATGCTAATTAATAACTTCCTTTCTCCCTTTTAGAAAATTGCTAGCTTCTATAGGAACAGTACTCGTGACTCGTTGGCTACAAGCAGAGGTCTTATCAATCTGAGACCCAAAGGAGGTAGGAATCTGGTGTTATGGCGGGCTTATTATGAGCTCTACTATGATACTTTGCAAGAGAAAGCAGAGGCTGCGTGGGATCGCCACATTTCAAGAAATAGGTCTGAAGAGGCAAAGGATGCTTTTGTTGATGACTTCGTTGAGGGGAAGTACAAAACAGAGAGTATAGCTGTTAAAAAGACCGTTAAGGCCTATAGGGACAGCGTTCGTATAGGAGGCATTGAAGCAGCTAATGTAGAACCTGAAGAACAGGAACCTCTTACTACGGAAACTCTCCAGAGTAGAAACGCCTATTGGGAGAAGTAAGTTACTTTTTGTCGAGCTGTAATCACTGGCTTACTGAGTTATCCAGGAAGTTCAAGACACTACGACCAACGTGTACAGGAATGCTCTCCAACCTTACAGAGGCCACGGGCTGCACCACTACACTTCTTATAGGAGCTCCTCGTCCAAGTGAAGGAGGGAATATTGCAGCAGAGGTGTAAGTGTTCCAATTGTGATTACTCTAACGGTGTAGTGATCTTCTCAGATTCCACATTGGTGGAATAAGCCAAGGCCCCGGTATGCCCAGGAAGAACTTTGAGGAGTATTTGGGCGACAAGTTTAATAAATTTGTCGCAGATTCCTTTGTTGATTTTCTCCATGAAACTTATCGTAAGTAACTACTCCTATACCCTCTGAGAATGTATTTCAAACAAATTCTGCAGCACCCGCCGAATGTCGTTTACGCAGTATAAATGCAACTGCTGACCCAGCTTACTCTACTATACTGGAGCAAAGCATCACTGAGAAAGGGACTGGCAGTGGGCTTCACCACATTCCAGAAGAAGGAATGGAGGAGGATGAGCCTTCTGAAGATGAACACATGGCCGCAGTTGAGCACACTAACCAGGAGTTCATTGATCCCTCAGCTGATTTTGAGGAAGACCCGAAAGAGGGGGAGAATGCAGATGAGGAAGAAGGAGAGGACGACCAGCCCATGGTGAATATTGATAGCAGTGAGACTCAAGGAGAGGGAGAAAGCCAGGGCCAGGAAGAGGATAGCAAGAATGATGAGGAGGATGATGAGGAGGACAAGGACAAGGATGAGGATGAGGACGAGGACGAGGAGGTCCAGACTCTGGAAAATAAGGGGGATAGAGAGGGGGACGGTGACAAGGAGCCCAACAGCAACAGCAGTGTGAATGAGAGGGAGGAAGACCAGCCTCTGGAGAAGGAGATTGAGAAGGATGTTATCGAAGAAGATGAAGACCTATTGGACGAAGAAAATCTTGGAAACCTCAAGGAGCTCCCTTCCTATGTTCTTCAATATTATCCTGTGATTAACTATCGTTCTAAGGATGGTAGGTGGGCGGTGCTCATGGATGCATGGATTGCCTTTGAGAAGAAGTACCCAAGAGTGAAGGTAAGCCGATCTGTCTTTCTCAATTCTACCCTTTTTTAACTTTTATTACAGAACCTTCCTATAACCAAACGTCCTCTTGAGGTAACTGAGTGGATACACAAGAAGAGAATCGCCGAAGAGGTTCCAGAATGTAACCCCCAAACATTCGGGATGTCTTGGACAGATTGGTGGATCTCCTTACAACCTAGTTGGAGAGTAACCAATGGTAAAATCATCAGGGGCGCAATTGGGGATTGAGGCTCGCTATACTGTGGGGGGGCTTTGGGGCTTTGCGTTGCAGCTGTCTCCCTTTCATGGTGGATTGGCATCTTGAGGCCCAAAGGGAAGAACGCAGACTTCTGGTTCGCCGTCCAAGATTTCACCTATGTGCTTCACCAGCTTCAGTCAGCTCCAGCCCCCATTGCAGGAGCTAAATGCAGAGCTCCCAAGGCTTCCATTGCTGAGGAAGGCAGATTGAAATGTATCAAGGCTTCTGAGCCAAGTGTTGAAGTAGCGGAAGTAGCGATTGGGAAGGTGCGCGCTTCTACGCGCACCTGCGTTAAGTCTGCACGTGCATGCGCTCAGTAGTATGCAGCTCTTTCCCCAAGCATGCCCTCCCTTAATGCTGTAGTAGTTTCAGTTCTACAATTACCTTCTTTATCTACTCCAATGGACTAGCTTACCTTTTCAATCTTTCTCTACTTCAACTGTAGAACATCTTCTATTTGCCTACTTCAACAGTAGAACAACTTTCATCAGCTTATACATTCACTTTAACCCTACTAGTGGTTTAGCTTTTCTTAACTTAAGTATCCACCATCGATCTTTCATTTAGTGCCTTACAGGCCCCGGCCTAAAGCCGTAAGCTCAGCCAAGCCAGGCCATGTGTCTGTGAGGCATTATGCCTGGCCTGACTCAGAGCCTCGGCTTGTGCAACGGAGATTTACAGGCCGCCGGCTTAAGCCGGCCATCACCCAAAGCAATGATAACTCCGGACAGTTCCATTTTTACTGAAAGCGCCAACGGCGTTTCTTCTCTTTCCTATCTCCCACCACCGTCCCCACTTTCTTCCCTTCATTCCCCTCTCGTTCTGTATCTCCCCCGCACTTTCGTCTCGCCTCTCTCTCGCGGCCACAACCGTCTCATGGCAGCTATGACGGCCTCGACCATTCCATGACATCGACGCACGACGTCAACGACACCCACCGCTTCCCCATTGCTCCACCCTCCTGCTTGCCCTCGACCAAGACACTCATGCCACAATGGCCACGGTGGCCACTATAGCACATGCACGCATCGTGCCCCATGCACTGCGGCATTACGTGTATGTTCTGGTGAGTACGCACGTTGTTCATGTAACATACTAACACACATCACAGTTATCCTAGTCGTCCTCTACCCTCAACCACACTTACTGCTTGCAGTTTGTGCATCATGTCAACACCCCAGGCCTCGCCATGTCACGTCATCGTGCCGGCTCCACATCGTCGATAGTGCACACGCTCCAGGTGTCCTTCCGTGTGTATCCGACACCCCATGGCTCGTGCACCGCATCGACAGCCATAACCCCGCCGTCAACATGTCACCTGTGACCTCCCCGATGCTCGCCTCGACCGCGATCCTTCTGCGCCTGTTACATCAATGTTATGCTTTCAGCCTCGCATTCGGTGGGATGAGGGATGATAGGGTACAGGTTCCACTATTCTATGGTAAGTGTTCCTTTCATCTCCTGCTCCCTATCCTGCTTCTACTCCTACGTGTCTCTCTTGTTTTCCTTCTTTTCTCCCAGTCACGTTCCCCATCCTCTCGTTCCCTTTCTCACTGACTCTTCTCCTCATCCCCGTTCCCTCTCCTGCTCATCTCCCGTTCCCTCTCCTGCTCTCTCTCTAACTCTTATCAGCTCTCCATGTTGTGTACTATAAGCTGTATATAAAGTACTTCATTAGTGTATTAGTTAGTTTATTAGTTAGTAGCCTTTAATGTTACACTTGCTTTTGAACTACTAGTACAAGTACTAAGTACTTATGTGATAAGTCTACATACTCATCTGCGAAAATTATGTTAAAAATTAACATTTAGTGAAATCATGAAAATCCGAGGATAAGTCAAAAAAAGCCACGGCCTAAGCTGGGACCTGGCCAAGCTGAGCTCAGGCTCTTGGGTATGGCTCCGGCTTGAGATTTCCCAAGCTCGGGCTCTATGAAGCCAGGCCAAAGCCACGGCTTTCAGGCCAAGCCGAGGCCGGTAAACAACTACTTTCATTATTGCTTCTACAAATCATTACAAGTGTTTGTTTGGCACTGCAATGTTTGGCTACGCCTTTATTGCCGGACTTGGTGAAAGTATGATGGTCCTTCTGAGTTTGAATCTTATTTGTAACTGTACAGTTCCAGGTTTATATAGATTTGCTTACTCAATTATTTTCTCTTGATGCCATGATGAGCTCACACTAACGATCCGGTGCACGCCTCGGCCAAGGTGTGCATTGGTGGAGTTACCCATGATGGGTACGTAGCCTTTCGACAAGCCGCCCATTCCTATATCTATCTTTATTGTATCAAGCCCTTAAGTCGTCAAGTTCAATCAAGGCGTCGAGTTATGCTCGTAAAGGTGAGTTTCACGTTTATATTTTCTCTTCTTCTAAGATCTCCGATATGCAGGCGACATATTGGGAGTTACCTTTAACGTGCACATACAGTGTGAGTTTGTTAGATCTGATTGTTTCTTCTACTAAAATTATGTTTGCAGGGATTGACATGTACGGCTGCAGGAATAGAAGGTAAGTACGCCGTCACCTCTGATTTGCAGGCTTAAAATCTCTCTAGGGCTCCCAGCGTACATGCTTCAACCTTCAATCATCCTCAAGAATGTAAAGGTACCACATTCCTTGATGCAGTCTTCAATGCTGATTCCTGTAGTTCTTTTTAGTAGTTGCAAGGTTTCTTAGGAGTACCTGAGGGAGGAGGAGGCTTGGTAAGTCCTTTGTTAAAGCCACCAATACTTTCAGCTAAATACACACCTAGGAACCAAATCTTACATAGTTGTATGCTAGGAAGGGGGTAGAGAGGATAATGTAGAGTAGTACCTATGATTTGCTTTGTACCTAGTACTTCAATAAAGGAATTTTTACTCTGTATATAACTTATTGTTGAAATGCTGATTGATGTTTCTGCTGTGGGCTAACCTTAACCCCAGTGTCTCAGGCCGCGTCATCACCTCTGCCCATCGCCGCCCTCGACTTCGAAGAACGTCGTCGTCTTTCTACTTCCCTCCTCCCTCATCCGTTGCGTCAGTCTCCTACTTGAGACTGGTAATAGTAAGTCATTCGTCATCTTTACCTTTACCGTGTACTTAACGTCCCCCTAGTACCTGTAGAATCCCTCTACCTGCTCTGCCCTCCACTCCGCCCTCAACACGCTCACGCACAGTTTCTCAACGTGCGTGCTCTCATGATAGTAAGTCCTTCGTCTTCTCAACCTCCACCGCATACTCAAAATCCTCAACAGTACCTCTAGAGTACCTCTACCCACCGAGTTCAACGTTCAACGTACTCAGGTATTCCGCCGCCTTGTCCGCCGTCGCCCATCGCAAGCTCCGTCCTCTGCCTCTGCCATGATAGTAAGTCCTTCATCTTTTCAACCTCCACCGCATACTCAAAATCCTCAACAGTACCTGTAGAGTCCCTCTACCCACCGAGTTCAACGTTCAACATACTCAGGTATTCCGCCGCCTTGTCCGCCGTCGCCCATCGCAAGCTCCGCCCTCTGCCTCTGCCTCAATTCACAACGCTGCACCTCAGTCAACACCTTCAACCTCACACGATCGTCATCCCTCCACCCCCTCTACTACCCGTGCTCTCGTCAACGCACACCATCGACGTCTACCTTTCCACTTCAGCGCGCTCTCTCAACTTCAACACGCACTCTCTACGTCAATGCTTCAACAAACGCGATCTCGTCGAATCAACTCAACTCGCTCAAGTATGCTCTCTTTCGATGCGAACGCCCTCTTCACCTCAATGTTATCTCAATGCTCCTGGGCATGCATAAAAGTCGAAGCATTGTAAGTTTCCAGTACATGCACCTCCACCTCCTGTACTAAAACAGACTCCAAGTCCTTTTACTTCCACAGCCCAGCATGTTTATCCACAGCCCATTGAAGCCCAAGCCCACGTCGACGATTTCTGCCCTGCAACGTCCTCATCCGTCAACACTGAACCCCGTACCCAGCCATCAATGTCCTCCCACGTCAATACCCAACCCCACGCCCCAGCAAACCACACGCTGTCAACGCTCAACGCCGAACGCCTATCAAGGTCCTCCCACTCCCCTGCCGACATCTACACCGTCAATGCTCAATGTCGAAAACCACGCCCTGACAAGTGCCAGTGCTTTCAACTCATCATCACTAGTCAATGCTGATCAATGACGGGCACGCAGTTGTCTTCCTCGACTTCGGCTGCCAGGGAATGTGGAGGAAAGGAGAGTGGGCGAGCTGGAAGCGCCAGGGGATACTGTGAGCTGGACGAACGGGGGCAGTTTCTGGTAAGTTTCTATGTCTTCTGATATTGATCTGCTGCTCAGTCGTTACCCTAGACATTAGCTCACACCGGTGCCTTCCCGACTCCCCTCAAACCATGCATGTCAACGCTGAACCCCATACCCACCAACCTCAACATTGTCAACATCATCCGACGAAAACACCGAACCCCACACCCCCATAAACCACGCGCCGTCTAGGCTCAACGCCGAACCCAATGCCTACGCCCACCTCAACGCAAGTTTTCTCATTGAAATGTCAGTGTCGAACCCCGCATCCACATTGTGCTGACTACGCGAATCCATGCACCTTGACAGTCGTTCACTGTTCGCTCACATCCACACCGTCCTCAACAACTGCTCTCTCGAGCTTTTGCCAGTCCTCATCACAGATGTTGATGTTCATCTTGAGCGGGTGGGGGGTGGGATATGGCGGTGTATGTTGATGGGGCGCATTAGCCATGCGGTAGGAGGTTTATGCAACGGGGTCATTGTACATTGCGGGGAGGGCGGCGCAGACTGGGGACTGGAGCATTGGAGTCTTAGATGTGGATGGGGGATGTCGGCTGGGGGTTTACGTGACTGGGAGGTTGGGCGTTTTGGGGGAGAGGGTAAAAACTGAATATCCATAATTTTATTAACCCACTGCTATGTCAAGTCTTGTATATAATGTAACAATACTGTATACTTATATGTAGCTATCGAATACATAAGTTCTAACCAGTTTCAACCAAAAGCAGTGGCTGTGCCCAGGAGATGAGTCATACCCTAAACCCAGATGTTAACTGGAAACTGTTGTCATTCTTTCTTTCACCCGCTCAATAACGTCCTCTACTACATCTGTCTTCTCCCATCTACCCACTGTCTACTACCATGTGGGCTGATGATGATCCTATCAAAGTCAAACCTCCTGTCAATATTAACCTAGAAGACATCCAAACGATAAGACCAACCGGCGGCAAATGTATTGGGATCGAGGAGCGGGAGGAGCGTGACTTTAATACGTTTGTAACGATGGCCGAATTCTTTAAGCAGTCTGTCCAGGTAAGTTTTGTATAATGTTGTTTAGTTTTCAAAGGTTTTAATGGAGTGTTAAGGTCATAAAGCTGGACAAGTCAACAGCCGAGTTGGACCTCAGCAAGCTGACGCTTCCAAACAGAAACAAGAAGATTGCTGAGCTGAAGTTGGAGTGCAAGTGTTTGAAGAATGTTTCTCCTCAAGTGTTCTCTTTATTGGTGGTTGACAAGAATGGTCTACCTATTCTTCTATACGCAGCGAACCGGGTAGAAAAAGAAGGCAAACTTGAAAAGAAACCCAAGGGAAAGAAACGAAAGGTATGAATATGTCTTTTAACATTATATTTAGTACCTGACTGTAATGTTGTGAAGAAACACCATCCTTCTTCCGAAGTTCCAGAAGGCGATCTCTCTAAAGATATCCTGCGAAATGCCAATGAGGCAAGCTATTTAACTGCCTCAGTTCCTATCTCTAACCTCCTATTAGATCCTTTCATTGGATCAACAGTATTTTAATAGAACGCTAGTCTATTTGGACCACTTGAAAAGTGTAGGGAAGAATTTTCGACACGACGGAATTTTGGTAAGATCTATCCACCTCTGTTTCACTGTATTATTAATAGCACCATAGCCTGACCGCTGCCTAGTCTATAGGCTTGCAGCCCAGCTATTGTGTAGTAAGCTCAAACCTAAAAAAGATACTGGCCGTCATACCCAGGATAAGGTCATGAAATACAAATGTGTATACACAGAGGTGGAGAGAGCTGAGCATGGTGAGGTGGAAGGGGTGGTGTGTGAGCACTGTGGGATTGTACATCTTACACAGGGCTGGTGTATGCTGGCCCAGGAGATAAGAGTAAGTTTTTGAGTTTATAATTTTATCTATTTACTTAAGATGCTCTAGGGCCTGTTCATGGGAAGTGAGATGACTGTTAGTGGTCAGACCATACTCGCTTCCAAAGCATACTACCTAGCCAGTCGTTGTGTTTCCCGACATATCGCTGCCTTTCTGAAAGTCATCTTTCCTGACTGGTATGAAGACTATTCGAGGGCATTCGAGGCCGGCAAGCTATATTCAGAGGACTATGGCCCCTTTTCCAGCAGGGCGATCATTTATAAACATCAGAGTGTCCTACACTGTGATGATACTGACAGTGGGATTTCAGCGTCCTTTGCTGTAGGGGATTATGATGGGGGTGAACTCTATATCACTCAACTGAAGATGAAGTTGCGGTAAATTTCCTTTTGATAAACTGTAAAAATTCAGATACTAACTGCATTAATATTACAGATATGCTCCTGGGGAGTTTGTGATCTTCAACTCCAGAGTCTTATATCACATGGTAGCACCTTTTCAGCCTCATGTCCAAACTCTCGTCCAACGCTCCCATAATATCACTCCGGGTCGCATTGGAACCATATTATTCGTAAGAAAGGACTCTTACAAATTTACTCATATACAGGAGAGAAACTAGGGAGCGATTACTATGTTGGGGCAGGCACCTTATCTTCTTAAGGTGGATGTTGATACTCAAGCGGGTAAAGCAAATAAGAAAGAAGAGAAGGGGCTCAGTGGGAGAAAGAAGGTTAAATATTGATATATCATGAATTTGTGATATGACAATTAGACCATATTTTGTTACTCTTGCTTAAGTTCACATATAAGAGATATATACCTACTGGAGATTCTGATCTGAGGGATTGACATTAGATGAATGTGAGTATATGTGCAAGGGGTAATCACATTTGAACACTAGCAATATCTACTTACATGATCACATTTGAGTTATATACTTCAATGATCCCATGTGAGTATATATGCAAGGGTGATCGCATTTGAATGCTAGCAATATCTACTTACATGATCACATTTGAACATTAACAATATCTACTTACCTGATCACATTTGAACACTAGCAATATCTACTTACATGATCGCATGTGAGCATGAGCAAATATACTTCGATGATCGCATTTGAATGCTAGCAATATCTACTTATATGATCGCATTTGAACATTAACAATATCTACTTACCTGAATGATCACATTTGAATGCTAGCAATATCTACTTACATGATCGCATGTGAGCGTAAGCATATATACTTCGATGATCACATGTGAGTATATATGCAAGGGTGATCGCATTTGAACACTAGCAATATCTACTTATATGATCGCATTTGAACATTAACAATATCTACTTACGTGATCGCATGTGAGCATAAGCATATATACTTCGATGATCACATGTGAGTATATATGCAAGGGTGATCGCATTTGAACACTAGCAATATCTACTTACATGATCGCATGTGAGTATATGTGCAAGGGTGATCGCATTTGAACATTAACAATATCTACTTACCTGATCACATGTGAGTATATATGCAAGGGTGATCGCATTTGAACGCTAGCAATATCTACTTACATGATCACATTTGAACATTAACAATATCTACTTACCTGATCGCATTTGAACACTAGCAATATCTACTTACATGATCGCATGTGAGCGTGAGCATATATACTTCGATGATCGCATGTGAGTATATATGCAAGGGTGATCACATTTGAACGCTAGCAATATCTACTTATATGATCACATTTGAACATTAACAATATATACTTACCTGATCGCATGTGAGTATATGTGCAAGCATCATCGCATTTGAACACTAGCAATATCTATTTTCATGATTGCATGTGAGCATGGGCATATGTACTTACCTGATCACATTTGAGTATATGTAAAGTACAATATGATCACATATGATTCTGTAAGGCCATTATTGATCACATGTGAGTTTGAAATATGCGATCTGTGATCGCCGTCTTCAAATAACTCTAAGTTATTTGAATAAATATGGCTGACACCACTCCTATGTATGCCAAACTCGACACGTGACGACCCCTTGGACGAAGTGAATATGTACGGGCAGGGAATGAGGGAATGGATGTATGTTCCAGAGTTAACCAGTCCCTTCAGTTGAGGACGATAGCACTCCATCTTTATCTCCTACGTCCTGGTGATTGATGTCATCGCTCAGTCGCGACCAGTCCTCTTAGCATAAACAAGTTCGTCGCATTTTCGCTATCCAATGACGAGAGAGCAGCTCGTACGAGACGATTGAGAGCGGTAAAAGTTGGCTGGGCGATGAGGAAGAACAAGATGGGGCCATAACAGTGGGAAGGAATGCCGAAAGCTCGAGTATGGTTGTTAAGATAGCGCACAAGGTGTAAGAAGGGGGACGGGTTGAACATAGGACCATGCTTTGGCGACCGCGGGTACCATGGACTGCGCGACAGGGGGACTTGCTTGTGTAGAGCAGCCGCGAACACTTGACAGTGACAGTGGAGGAGGATGTACCACTTTGCAGAC
>JASFCZ010000060.1:0-16866 GCA_036937155.1 Cyathus pygmaeus
AAGGCCACCAAGGACCTGATGTCGCTGGACGGCGGATCGTACCCGCACTATGGGCACCATCACCACCACTACCAGCCGCAACACCACCACGTCCAGCAATTCCAATATGCAAATGGTGGCATTCACGACATTTACGATGACCCGCGACAAAGACAGCACCAAAACCATCATCACCACCAGCAACAGAGCCAGCATCAACCCACTTACTCTTCGACACGGCATGATTCCTTTCCCTTTCTTCACACCACGAAGCCCAGTCACAACCATCCCCAACAACAGGAACAAGAACGCCAACCACACCATCAACGGCACTCATTCTCACACCCCTCCCAACACATCTCCCCACTTCACACAATTAACCCGCCCATCCCCTCATCGTCCTCGTCGTCCTCCGGATCTTCAAATTATTCGAGCACGACACCCACATCGCCACACCCCCCATACGCGCTGCCGAACTCGACAGGCCAGGCAATGCATCAGCATCAGCAGCAGCTACTGCCTGCCACGCCTTCATCAGCGCCGATGCAGGTGCAGATCCGCGCTGCATCGCCCAGAGCACAAGGGAAGCGCTCCTCGGAAGGATCGGTCAAGCCCAACAGAACCGCGAATGGAAACGACGCGAAGAGACGAAAACCATCGCCTACTTCCGCCGTCCCACCCAATTCCGCATCGTGCGCGTCGGGAGGCATGAAGCAGCCTAGTAAACCCGCGCTCCTCTCCCCCTCGCAGAAGAAGGCGAATCATATCCAGTCAGAACAGAAGCGGAGGGCGAATATACGGAGGGGGTACGAGGCGTTGTGTGAGACTGTGCCTGCGCTGAGGGAGGCGATTCGGGAGGAGGAGATGGCGGCGGGGCAGGAAAAGAAGGGGAAGAAACGCAAGAAGGGGAAGTGCGACAATCTAGACGAGGGGGATTCGAAGTTTGGTAATTTGGGTATTGATGGACGAGCTGGGCCTAGGAGCGAGAATGTGGTTCTCGCGAAGAGTGAGTTCTTCTTGGCCTGCTTGAGTCTTCTTTCTAATTCGTGCCTTGTGCATTTTTAGCTATTGAATTTATGACTTCCTTATTGGCGGAACGCTCTGCCCTGCTAGCACGGTTACATACCGCGCGTTCGTCGTTACCACCAGGACATAGCGCACTAATACCGGAACAGGAACCTCTATGGGAGCGGGAGTGGAAAGGCGGGGAGGCCCGTCTTGACGGAGAGGACGGCGACGATGACGATGAAGACGAAGATGGAGAGTAGGTTAATTCCTTACAAGGGCCGGAAGGTGAAAGGGTAAGCTTACCTTTTCTTGAGCCACCATTAAACTCATTCTAAGCTTTTCGCTTTTCTTCTAGACGTCCGCCAGCAGCTGGGATCGTCGTCGCAGGACACTCCCTACAGTGACACATATATAAGCACCGCCTAGGACTGGGGAGGGCATTTCACATGCAATAACTTGTGCTGATTGTGGGGACATGAAGCTAGTTCGACGGCGGCTCTTCTTTATACACTTTCGCTTGGTGTATTCACATGTTCTGGATGGTGATGGTGATTTGGCAAATGCCTCTGTGTTATGGGGTTATGACACCTGGCGAGGGCCGAGTGCTTGGACGAAGGAGAGACGATGGGCTTCGTTGTGATCTGTCTCGGACTACTTCGTTGCGGCCTCCTTGTCACATCATCCACGAATTCAGAAACTACGCGCGATCCAAGACACACTTGCCCTCAGGAATACCCTCCAGCACCCTCTCGTCCCTCTCCGCTGCTCGTCTTCCCTTACGTACCTCCGACACCCCTCTTCCCGCCTACTTTCAAACTATATATGTATCCACTATCTGAACATTCATTCTTCTACTTACAGTATTCGGGATACCTTAATTAGCATGCCCCCCTTCATTAACAAACTTATTCAAACATCTGTAGCATGATTAGGACAAGATATTACAAACTGTGTCTGGAAATTCGTTATTTTCGTATTGTAAACATAATGTCGTCTAAATTGTAATAGCAGCAAATTTCTGAAGTACCTTAGTGTAGCGTGGCTTGGCTGAAAACGCGCGTAAAGCCGTTTATCTCCGGCAACAGGCGACGCGATTCTCCGAGATTCCTCCGACTCGCTGGTTCGAGTCGTTCTTCTCCTGTGCTCCATCCAACCTATCGTCATTTCAGTGCTAGCCACAGTTTGCAACTGGGGCCTCATAACTCTCAAGACTATTACTAGTGCCACGTAATATTGATAATTCAGAAGCTGATAATCCAAATACACCGATGGCCAGACTGCTGAACTCCCGGCGGCGGTCGACTGCCAGCGAGTACGAGTCTACTCATTGGACAATGAGCGATATCGTTATTGCTCAACTCTTGCTACAAGCTGGAATTATCTTCAGTATTCCTTTTGTCTGCGATATCATGGCCTCGAACATTTCCTGCTGAATGTATCAATGAGCTACGCTGACGAGCTCGCCCAGCACCAGAATGATGATATGCTGTGGCAAAGCTGAAAGCTATCAGATATCTCCCCCCGAGGTCGGACAATTTCTAAGCAAGAACTGAAAGGCGCCACAGTTGGATATCAAGGAACCTGGTGCCATGTCGCATACTATATCCTGGCGACTAGTACTATTGTCAAACTGTTACCTGTCGACTGCTTCCTTTACCATGGAACTGCGCTGCGGAGGCTCTTCATAGAGCGTTGGAACAAGAAGGCAAATTGGCTGCTGAAATGTGTCAAAAGCTACTTCAGCAGGGAGTGTTAACTACCAGACGGCGTTTGGATTCATGCAGTCGGACGGGATCATTAACAAGATAAATGAATACATTACTTAGCTCACTTTTGCATATGACTCGGCTCTTCGTCAAACATCGAATTTCAATGTGATATCCGCCTACTGCGTCGACCACAAGGTTAGTAACGACTCAATAGCATAACTCTGCCTGGATCGTACGCTGGGCGCTTTCGGGGCTGAAGATACAATTTCTTGAGGTGAACGGGTTTGCCGCAAGTCCCTGAAATACCTTTCCTTCGCAAACAGGCTTGCTAACGTCCGACAGTACTGACTACTGTATTAGACTGTGGTCCTACCTAAGAGCGTAGCCTGTGCGGAACTGAATTTCAAGGACAGCCTGCGTAATTAAATATGTTACTACATCGTAAGTTTATTACTCATTGTCAGTTCGATATCGTATTTCCTCCCGACTGACTTCATACTACTGAGCCTCCACAGATCGGTCATTCCGTCATCAAAGAGGAAGAGCATTCTCCGGAGTAACCTGAGATTCGTGCGTTTTGTCTATCCCTCTGCTCGAGTACGGTCGAGGCAAATAGTTCGTAACATGTCGGGGATATCTCCTTAATTTTGAGGAGCGCGACGAATGTGTACTTTACTCGCCGACATGGTCAAAGATGAACCTCAACAAAGGCCAACAATCGATGAAGTGGTGGAACGATTTGCGGGCATTATGGCTGGACTCGATGCGCGTACACTACAATCCCATGCTATTACGATGGACATGTCGAATATCGCTGCCTTTTGGTTACGGTTCTTGAAACTACTACTACAAAAAATGACACCCTTTCCAGCTAGCTATTAACTTACTACTACTGATAATGCGCATTTCGATGGCTTCAACCAAGTCCGACCCAACCTGGGATTCTGGGAAGGGACATGACCAGTGGTAGACATCTGAGGTGGTATACATCCCTCATCGACTCTTCTTCGACTCCTGTAGCAGGCGTCAACGCATATCTGGACTATTCTTATATCACTATGAAAGGAAAGAATTTGGTCGGCGTTAAGTCACTACAAGTTGTTAATAGTCGCTGCCTAGAGAAAATATTCATGAACCCATTTCCGAAATCCGGCATACCACCCACAATTACAAAATAACGAGTGATGCATTCCATTCGCAATCCAGCAATAATACATAGATAAAATACATCAAAACCCCAAAGAAAGAGTGTCCTAAAACAAATGAATGATCAAGTAAGTATCGCAGTATCAACATCACGACCATGTACAACCCCACCAAAAACATTACCACCTGCAAAACCATTACCCAACCAACAGCTTTCGCATCCCGCTTACTATCCCCCTCTTAAGCACCCACGGACCAGCCAACACCCAAATCCACCCATCGCGCCACCTCTCTCCGCCCGGGTGGGTAGACATATCCCCTGTGCCCCAGAAGCTCTTCAAAGATGGCATAGATTTGGCAAACATCCGCATAGTACCCGTGTTCAATGCTTTCCAGTCGTAGAATACACTTAAGTCTTCCAAAGCCCAGTGCGGATAGAGCCGTTTGCGCAGTGCGCGTTGGAGGGTCATCTTTAGGCGAATAAGTGTTAGAAGGAGGGGGAAGGAGGAAAATAAGGGGACGTACGACTTGTTTGGATATAGGGTTTACTTCGAGGCCGATTTCGTTATATCGCAATGTTAACTTCCGCAAGGAGGGTAACTTAGCGTATAACATATCGAAGAGGTCGATATCGATACCGGGCAGGTGGAATGTCAGTTCAGAGAGATTAGGGCACGCAGAGAGAGCTTTAACAGTGCTCTGCACGTCTTGCTTTGTCAGCGCCGTTTCTAGGGAAAGTGATCCAAGTGTATCGTCTGAGGAGTCGATGATGCTAAGGAGGGGATCGAGGCAGAATACGAAAGAATAAGAGTAAAGATCGAGTGTTTTGAGTCGAAGACGCTGGGTCTGCTGGAGTTGGAGCTCGAGCCTTGATGAGGAAGCCAATGTAGGAGGTGAGGGTAAGCACCCCAAAAGGAGAGTCGAAAGGAGGGTATCGTCCTGCCAACATCTGACATGCAATCGAAGTGAGCTAAGATGCGAAATATGGTTTTCGATGAACTGGCGGATGTCGTCGCTGCACTCCGCGCGGTTTGAGATGAGCTGGACACTGAATGATTCGAGGAGAGGGAAGGTGGTGAGGTATTGGAAGAGCGATGTCACGTCGTGGTGGTCCCGTGCGAAGACATAGGTGGATATACTTAGTTCGCGGAGCTGTGGGGCGAGAGAGTTGAGGAAGGGGGATATTGTCCCCGAGAGGACCTCTTCGTCGGGTGTGTCGTGCGGCAGAAAGTGACGTTCGTCCCAAAAGTCCATTTCGAGTTTTTCGAGAAGAGGCAGAGCGATCACAGAAGGAGAGGGTACGGCCAATTCAAAACTGCATATCGTAGCAAACAGCTTGAGTGTCTTCAACCTACCCCCTAATCCTGTCCACATATCTCGAAAGAACATTCGCATGGTATCTTCGTATTCGGGGATCACCTCTCCCACACGGAGGTACATCTCCTCTATCTTGGGCATGGAGCGGAATGCGGCTGAAAGCTCCTCGAGGAGCGCAGGGAAGCATTGCTTGGAGCTGCGCGCTGCGCTGGACTTCCGCGGGAGGACGGTTTGTTCCCTGTGTCTGAAAGGGCTGGACTGCGTGTAGCCTATGGTTTCGTGCAGGAAAACGAGGCGTAGGCGTCGGACGTGCTTGCCTACCATTGGGTCCCTTCACAGGCGTTAGGAGAGCTAACGATGAGCGGAATAAGAGTGAAACGCACTGGATTCGACCAAGAAGCTTCTCGGTCTTCTTATTCCACTTGTACACCCCCACTTCACCATATCGCACGTCCATCGAGAGCTGGTAGAGGCTCCTGTTCACGGAGAGCATCTTGTGCAGCGCGGTGTCGGGGAGGTAGTCCCCGATCTGGTTCCATATCTCAGCTGGAAAGTCCTGCATCGCAGCTGGTGTACTACAGAAAAAGGTGAATGAGGGGAGATATGACTTAGCTAGCAAGAGCTAGACATCAAAGGAAGAAAAGAAAGTCAGAATGGCGCAGGGGGATAGTTAAAGCAAAATGAAGCCACGCACATCTCCTGTTTAGGAAGAAGACCATGCGTTGGAGCACTGATAGTTATCGTGCGGTTGACAGCAAAATGAATGGTCTGCGACGCTAATTAAAGCTGTGTTCCCAGCACGCCGAGGCACAAAACGATAACGAGACTGGCTCCTGTCTTCGCTGTTCCTCCATTTGGACGGCATGCTTGCAGAGCTACGGCTGATTTTCGCCTTGGTATCATTTATTACGAGCCAAGATAGGCCAAGATGTGGAGAAAACTACCCGATTGTCGTGTCAGCTGTTCGCGGGACAGGACAAAAACGATCTAAAACGATGCGGAGAGTTGGCTCTAGGCGCGCGGGGAAAATATTCTCACAGTTTCCCCGGACCGTGGGCGGATATTTGGCGGAAAATTCTCCAAGCTTTCTCTGTTACATTCAATTTCACATCCTCCCGCAAGGCTCAAGCCACTATAAGTAGTCCTCTCTCATTGCATCTATGCATACCGTTGTAGCTTGCAAGCTGGACCTTAATGTAACCACCCCGGAACATATGCATCGGAAACGTTAAAACCATGGTGGACCTTCAAGTTTTCGCCAGTACTTCAATAGATATGGTGTGAAATCTTAACGTTTTTATCTCATCCGTTTATCGCTGATCTCGCCCTTTCAGAAATTGTAAGCTCTGTGGGCTCTAAGTTAGAGTCTAAGGAAGGGAAGCACTTCCCTGTAGCAGGTTATTTCTGGACGATGGCAACTTATCTGCGAACGGCGAACATCTCCAAGAATAGTCTTGTTGACACGTACTTGTCGAGGCCTGGATGGTCGACGCGAAGCTTTGGACGATAAAGACCGAGATTTCTGTCTATAAACGTCGTCGGCAGCAGCAACTAACGGAGCTGCCGTGCATTCATCCTCTACTTGAACTTTGTCAAATCGGTCGAGGACGTCATACCGTGTTACGACGTTCTAATCTTATTGAAATGCGCTATCGTACCCAGTAGTTGAACGCGACACACTCTCACATCTATGACGTTTGCTTCGGGCAGCGCTTCTCTGCGCCGACATTACTGTGTATGTGCTGCAGCCTGTGGGACGCAAAGCTTACATCGTGGCAGATCTGAAAGGACCCACAAGTAAGGTGAAGGACAGCTATTCGCTCGCTCACTCTTACACTTAGTACGACGTTCCTTGTTCAGTTCCTCATGCAAGACAATCGGCACACCCTAGTGCTAACATGGTTGTGAACGGTTTCGCCAGGCAGTCGGTTCTCAAGAAGGCTTCAGCTTCACCTTGTCCTGGCACTGGACTGCCTTTCAAACCTCACGCTGCTCAGACTCTGGTTGGGCGCTGTTCACGAGCGTTCAATCTCGCATAGAGAAACGCCAGCTTCCACTGTCCAGGTGGAAAGCTTAAAGCTGCGCGCCTCAGGCTACCTATCGAACGTGGCGGGCTCTCTTTGCTCCCACATCATTTCTCCACTGTCCTACTGAAATATCAGCTGCTTAACCGTTTTGTTATACCTGCGGACTCATCCTCCGCAGGGGCTCATAATATAGGGGTTCAGAAGCTATACGAGCTGCAAATGCTCAAATAGGTACGTAACCCGTTGCAACCAAGCTCATTACTTATCCTGTGTCGCATCCTAGCCCCAAAATTTGGCTGGCAATAGGAGACCGGATTTCCTCAGCATACTAGGATTATAAATAGCTCTCTTCCCATTTCAGCCAACCACAGACTGGAGTAAGACCGGAGCTTCTGTTAGGAGCAAACCAAGAGCAAACAGTAGCCAGGATATCTCCCGTATGTATGCAGGGTGTTCTTGATCAAGGATAATCATGGATAACTAGTTTGCCTTGTCGGGCACTCCGTCGGCAGGCGATTACTTTCTTCAGAGAGGCGGACGACTGACCGTCTTCCTTTGGAAGGTTGTCGACTACTACGGCTTCCCTATATGCAGTTGCATCTTTATGATTCTTGGCACCCTGCATTCAACCTCAGAATTCCACTCCTCAGACCAGGCCTCAAATACAAACTATCTTGTGGGCTGATAGTAGCTCTCAGCTGTACCTCAGTCTGTCATTGCACACCGAATAGTCCCTGCTGCGTCGGACTACTTCAGACTGTGTCTGTTCTTATTGTCACGTTCTTACGGGCTCATTCCAGCCAACGTAGCAATGCGGATAATTTGAGATCGGGCACTTCGTCTACGACACTGGGAAACCCAGAGAGTGGGCAAAGTCTTTTGTACCCTCCCTATAATAGTTTCTCGACAACGATGCCTTCGAGCAACGGATCAGACTATAAGTGAGCAATCTCGTCTGCACATCCGTTCGTAATTTTGACAGCTTTCACTCCTTCAGCGCGAACCCGTATGATGCAGGAAATGTTACTCCAGTATCTTACTCAGTACAACACCCTCAGCCAGCGACGACGGCTTTATGGATCGCCGCAGCGAGCCGTTATCCCACTGTGATGACTGGAGATCGGAAACTTCGTCTACGATACTGGGAAACCCAGAGAGTGGACAGAGTCTTTTGTACCCTACCTATAATATTTCCTCTACAACGATGCCTCCCATCAACGGATCAGACTACAGGTGAGCAGCCTCGCCTGCACCGCCATTCGCAATTTTGACTAGATTTCACTCCTTCAGCATGAACCCGCATGATTCGGGGAATATTGCTCCAGTAGCTTATTCGTTACAGCAACCCTCGAACATTCTGTATCGGAAGTTGTATGTTAGAGATTATGGCTCTATGGAAAGCGGTTTCCTGTACACCTGTAACGCCGTTTCTTCAAAGCGCAGCTACAATTTGCCGCCTGCCTACGATGGTATTTACGATGATGAAGAGTAAGTTGGCATTTTTCCGGCGGTGATGATGGGTGATTGATAAAGGCGTTCCAGGGACCTTATTGAAGACTTAGGTTTCGACGGGTAAGGCCTTTCGTACGTACTGTTTTACTTGGACTGACCAGCTTTCGCAGTGGGCTCAGGGACCAGGGGAAACTTTCTCGCCCTAGCATGGCGTTCGCGGCAATCCATCGTGGGTCTATTCCGAGATAAAGAAGCCGAAGTAATGGGGTTTGCAGTTTTACTCTCATGTTGTCCTTCCGGTCCATCGCCTTCTGAATCATGTTCCCCAGCCCCAGCTTGTATAATGCAAATGCTAACATGTTCGTAACGGATTAAGTCACGCCAAGATCCGCTAAATTTCGAGTTTGGCTCGTCTCGTCCATCGTAGCAACACGAGAATGCAACTTACAATCATCGAATATAAACTACGGTAGCCATAATCTGTTCAGTATGCCTTGGTCATGTTTTATCACCTTATTTCACTTTCGTTGTCTAGCACGATATGCGTTTGGTGCTCTCGTTCACGGTTGCACGCCCGGAAGCTCTCTACTTCTGGAACAGGTGTTCCGGCTTGTATTGTCACGCCCAGGCTGTTTCATTTCAGCCAATATCTGTTTCTACACCTCTTTTCTGGGACTCGTATTCGATTCCTTTCGTATTCCGGAGGCGGTTATGTTACGATGTACTATGCAAGTTAACAGCAACACGTACTCGAGCGCTAAATGTTCATGTCATGAAACGGGAATATACGAAGGCTATGAACGCCACAACACGCGTATCTATTTGGAAAAAATACCACGAAGAAATCCGCAATAACATAGAGACCACGCTACACAATGCACCGACACTCATCAATTTGAAAGCTTTATGATAGGCATACAATGAGCACATGTTCTGATTGGGCTTGCTTTGTACCAACTTTGCACGCATTGCAGAGTTGCCTTTTTTTTCTACGAGTCTGCTTTAACACCACTCCCTTTATATGCAAAAGCGCTGAACTGACGACATCGATGAACTGTCAGAATGTCAGCTGCCCATCCAACTATCTGAACTTTCATGCGGGCCCCTGGGTAAAGGCTAAGGCGACCATTTGGCTGTGTTCTGCTGTGCTGTCATTACATCCCATAACTTCAGCACCTTCGATACTTTCACACTCATTTTCATCCCAACCATGGATTCAAGTTCATTCACTTCATCCTATTCACCCGGGGGTGTTTTCTCCTCTCGTTCGTACGGGAGTCCTCGTCATCCTGCATACTCCCGTGGACCACAACGGGGAGCCGCTTGTAACAACTGTTGTAATCGAGGGCTCAGAGTACGGATTTCCAATAAATCCTAGTTGTCTTACTGACCGCCCACAGTGCAATACGTCATACGTCCAAATTATGGGTCGCTGTAAGCTGTGTACCGAGTTGATGATTGATTGTGTGTTCCACGGCCCAGGCGTGAGCGAACAAAACCAGATGTCGAGAGCTTCATCTACAGTACTCGGAGTTTCATCCTACCGATTGTATAATGACTCCTTGACAGCGTATGGAGGTCATGATAGCCCCTCTGTCATGGGTTCAGGTACTCCCACTTCATCGTTTTCACCCGGGAGCATTTTGGTTTCCTCTCCTTCATACGAGGGTGCTCGTCATCCAGCAAACTACGGATCATCGGTCGGCTGTAACAACTGTCGTAATCGAAGACTTACAGTAAGTATTCCCCCCCCCAAAAAAAACCATCACTGCTCTAATTATCACCCCTAGTGTGATACGTCAGACTTCCGGAGTGGGGGTTGCTGCAAGTTGTGTTCCGAGCTAATGGTTGATTGTGTAGTCCTCGACCTGGAGGTGAACGAGCAAGGTTACATGTCAACAGTTTCGTCTACGGTACCCGGAGGGTCATCATACCGAGTGTATAACAACTCCTTCACAACTTACCGAGATAATGAATGCTCCTATATAGCGTATCGAGTCTGTGATAACTCCTTCATGACGTATGCGCTCGATAGGTCCTTTAGGACGGGACTTCAACTTTATGATGGCTCCTCCAGTTCTTACAATGCTTATGATAGCCCCTCCACGACGTACCAAGTTTACGACAACTCTCCTACATCGTATCAAGTGGATGATAGCTCCTCGAGAGCGTTGCATCAGGAAAACAGCGTCAGTTTTAGGTGGGCAAGCTACAATAGCCCACATACGCTCGTGAAGCTGACGCAGAATTTCTTCCGACAGTGAAAACCTGTCTTCCTCAAATGTTGCACCCCCCGCGGGCTATTCATTGGGACCATATACATCATTGAGCGTATGTATACATGTTCCGCCTTGTCTCATTCCACCATAATTTGAGGGTGTAGGGCTCGAGTTTGCAACATCAGCCCTCGTCAAGGCGAAGTTACGGCATTCTTGTAGGTACTCCCCACTACCCAGAGCCAACTCCTTCCGGGGGAGGTAGCTACGGCTATGAAAGCGAGGAAAGGTACAAACCCTTTGTACCACCCTGTTAGCTTTGAACTGACCAATTTTCTCAGCTCACTCAGTGATCAGGGGCGACTCGCCCCCCCAAGCATAGGCGTCCGCAATAACCCACCGGGTACGACAGGTTGGGCAGTTAAAGAGCCGAAGTGAGACATCTGAAGTGGGTAACTTACACCGATGTATGTGTTTTCTATTGTGCTGTAAGTGTTGGATGCATATGATTATTGTATGAATATATGCCTCGTCTGAGGTGTGGTCAGGTATTATCAGTTTGGAACTTCTCTGATTGCCAGAGTCCACAGTGCGTTGAGTACCAAACTGTTAAGTAGCAATCGCTTCGTGTAGTTTTACTCGCCATTAGTGTGACATGTCTATGTATGACGAACGCTAAACGGTTTTAAGTAAACGGAAGGCGTTCTTTATTCTACTCGGATACCATGACATTACCGAATGAACAGTATGTATACAGCACGGGGCCCACTTGCATGAACAAATTATAGCTGATGCGGGAGGTTTTTTCAATGACGATATATAAACGCGTGTTTATGATCACTAGGTCGACTGTTAGTTTCTGCACCACACTTGAAGCGCCCATTCTTGGAAATGCATCTAGAGATAACCCTACATCTTTCTCTCCCCAACTCCTTCAACATTAAGGAACCTCTTATATCGGTAGTCTCATGGACCGCATACGTCCAATGCTCTTCTCCACGCTGCTAATCACAGCATGCTGCGAGACATGCAGTGCCATGCGATAGTCTTTCCATTGAAGCACGTTAGGATTTAGATCCATATCGCCTTCACCCCAGAAACTCTTAACAGTGGGTACTGCCCGGGAAATAGATTTCATCATGGAGGGATTGACGCATTTCCAGCGGTAATAAAGGCTAATGTCTTCTAGTTCCCATTTCGTGTAGGAACGTAACTTCAGGTCAGCTTTGAGGTCGCGCTGGTATGAATTGGTAAACTACGTTCTAATGAGAAACGGATGGGCGTACCAAGGCTAAAGCCAAACGAGAACGGTTGTTTATGGTGTGCATATTTAGTGTCAACTGTCGTAAATGCGGAAGCCTAAATGCCAACTCGTCGAAGAGTCGAATATCTGGATCCAAAACCTGGAGGCTAAGCTTCGAAAGCTTGGGACAAGTTTCGACTATATCGAGGAGTTTAGAAACCTCCTCGACTGTAATATGTCGTGCTAAGTTTAGGACTTCCAGAGTATTTTGACAACAGCGCATAATATTTCGAGCTGATTCTATGAATAAAGTCATATTGAATGGGTGAGGTTCAAGATTGAGAACAGTGATCTTCTGAAGGGACTGTCCGTTTGCTACACTGTCGGGGAGGAACCGGTTCATCATATCAGGCTGGAATTCCCAGACTGTCAGAGAAAGGCCTAAGTATGTCAAATTTGACCCGTGTTCAGTAATGAATCGCTGTAGTTGGTTGGCTTCTCTGAAGGACGGTGCCATGCACCGGACTGCGAGTCGCTCTAGCAGCGGACATGTTGGCAGGTACCGGAAGAGTGAAGATAAGTCATTGGGTGTTCCAGGGAATACCAGAGTATTGATCTGTAAAGCGCGAAGTTGTGGTGCCAGGTGATTAAAGAGCGGCGAAACTGTTTCTTTCATGACACCATCCACCAGCGCGTTCGTAAGCACGTCAGTTGAACGTGCCACAATATCTAGGTCGAGCACTTCGACATTATCGAAGTGGAAAGCGGAAGGAACTACGTAAGGCAGTGTTTGAATGGTTCCGCGCAACCGTAGAGTTCGTAGACGAGGACCAACCGATTCCCACATATTTGAAAAGAATATCATCATATCATCGGTCAGATTGTAGTCCTCGCGACTCATGCAGATATGCATGGTCTCAAGTCGGTGCAATGATTGCGTAGTTTCTAGCAATGAGCATAGAAATTCACTTCCAAGAGCTAATGCTGTATCGTTCTTCACAAAAGGAAGCTTCGATTGAATAAGTCGAGTAAATTTTGACTTAGGGTTTCTGGTGGAACCGGGGTCTTGTGGAATGACTAGTGTGAGCTTGCGTATGTGTTTCCTGACGAATGGCTCTCTTTGTACGCACGTAACGTCAGTTTTACCTACAAAGCAAATCATGCAGATAGCTACGTACCTCAGCCATTCCAACTTCCTCATATCTCGTATATCCCATCGACAGACGCAAACTGCTTCATACCGTATGCCCATGCAGACATCGAAGAAAGTCCTGTTCAGAGATAGAAACTTTCGTAGGGTCTTGTCAGGCAAGTACGCGGCAACATGATACCAGACTTCAGTTGGAAGGTCAGGCATCGTCAGCATTCCTGGGGTAATGGAGGCACTAGCGTAGGAGGAGAGGTTATGACACTATATGGCCCCGGGGCGCAGTGGGTATACCAGAGTTCGGCTGTGGACTTGCATGTGAACGATAAGGATGAATATATGTACAAAATATTCCGGATGCGTTCCATCATGGGGTATGTACGACCGTCATTGCGCCCTACCGCGTGGGGCTAGGAGACCTTGAGCTGTATCTGAGCAATGTAGACAGTGACGCAGTGGTGACGCCTTCAACCGCGGCCCACGACTGCCAAAAGGGTCATTAAGTGGAGATATGTCGGTTATTCTTATCCAGAGCTTAGAATACGCAACGAAACTTTGACTGAATCTACTTACCTTAGCCTATGCTTATATTGGTTTACATTTCATTCTTTAAAAGAGGCGGTAGTTTCAGACCGAATGTCAGTGGAACGAACCACGATGAAGGCTGATGAAGAGCTGCAGAGTGAAAGGCACAGAAGACCGTGTGATCAACGTTTCAATAAACACCACCGGTCCACCACCACCATCAACATAACATACTCTAGAATCTACAATGCTCTTCACAATTTTAACTGCTTCTCAATGCTTCCGTTTTATCTAGGATTAAATGTAAAGGCGCTCTGGATATCGCAAGACCCGTTGGCTGGAGCCCAAAAATGGAATCACTTGTGAAGGGCACATTTGTCCAACTTAGGTTACTAGATTCCATTCTTGCGTCCGACATTCAATGCGAGGTCGGGGTACTCCATCCACTGAAGGAGAATGGAGCGCGGCTGCTTCATACGTTTACTCAACGTTTACTAGTCGTGAGATGAGACGGAGTTTACGCGTCGACTTGATTTCTTTTGACAGGGTATGTGTAAATTTTGTTTTTGTTATGTAGTCCAATCATACTCATCTCTTCTGAAGGTCGCAGATATGGGCATTGCACCTCGAGACAGCTTATCTTCCAGACTAACGCTGGATTCGTGTAAACCCTACATGCGCGAAGCTGATCGACGTTTCGCTATGCATCAACGCGTCCCTCATTGACATACAGAAGATCCTATTGGGCCCCGGAGGAATGTCCGAAATATGTTCCAGTCAAAAATAGATGATGACAATGTCCTACCAGAGGACATTGTTATAACTTTCTACTTTGCGGATCACCTACCTGTGGAAGAACTGGGAAGTCTTTAAATGGGAAATTTCGTATCCTGCCTTAATTGTCATTTCTCTATATACCAATGTGTTGTGAACCGTGATAATTTGGACCGGCTGAAAACGAGCGTCTTACTTTCGTTCGAGCTACTACACCGATCGTGGGTGAGATTTGTTCTCTTTCTTAACATTTTTCTGAAACGCATGACTTGCAGGATTCGGAACGCCTATTCACATACGCCACTCAGACCTACTGACTGGGAGGGATCATGGAGAGAAAGAGCTTGCCTATACTGCAAAGTAATCACGACGAACAGTCCCACAGACTTGTATAACAGTATCGTTATGGAGAAGTAATCGCTGGAACTTCCGATTTTGAAACTCGGTTGTCGCTCCGTCTTCCGGGAGAGGCTGACAGCAAGTGAACCGCGTTCTGACCTTCTGACAGTCGACGAGCTAGTTTCGAGGTATCACATCCTATTTAATAGCTCAGGAAATGCCAGGGCAGACATTCTCTGCGCCACCGTCGTTCCATCCTTACTCGCACTGGAAATACGATACTACCGTACCATGGTTATGGTAATGCCCAGTTTCCAACCAACTGGTTAGCTTATTGACTCCCAACATCGTCTAAACCTCAACATCCCTCTAGATATACTCTCTGAGCTCCACATTATTCAAGCCAAGCTAGCCCGCATCGAAGCCACCACGAACAGAATGTACCGCCTAATAAACATCGTACGTTCGTTTCGAGTTTGGTACCGTGCAGGCTTGTGCTGACGCGTAGTTCATATCAAGATGTTTAACAGAAGCAGTGGCGACGGAAGTAAGGTGCCGTACATAGAAGTTCCTTTCAAAGACGATTCCTTGCCTTGTGAAGTATGTGCGCGATCAGCTTCAAGGTTGCCGTCGACGCTGATCAGTACTATGTATATAGTACAACCTCCCTCTTCTCACGAGCCGAGCGAGCATTAAAGATCTAGGGTTCAAGCACCTCGAAGAGTACTACACCCTATACACCGGCCTCCCTAAGACCAGCGACGAGAAGGGGATGAGGAGGGCGATTGCCGTCCAAATTGGAGTATCCCCCAATTTGTTGCAGAAGGTTTAGGCTGAGCTCGAACTACTGAAAACGACGAAAGCCGCTACCTATGTTGGCCGTCTATGTACACGTATCCCAGGCTTCTCCCAGCACACAATTCGCACTGTAATGATGTTCGCCGTTACTCTTTAATCGTAGTACCCTTTAATAAACGCAATCTCACGTCACGAAAATGCGAATGAAAGCACTATTGATACAAGCTACAATACTACATGTTTGTACATAAATTACTTGTTGTGTTGGATGTTATAAGTACTTAACGGATAGCTAACGGCCGTGATAACAACGGGAAAAGGGGTATAATCCATGGCACATAAGTAGTGCCCAATGCTCTTAGTCTTCATCCTCCCCTATCCTCCCTCTCTGTGGCGTGCTATCTTCAGGTGTGTGGGAAATCTCGCATTCCCTGAAGCCAGCTACTCTCGAGTCTTACGACCCCAACACCTTCTTAATGCCCTCCTTCTGCGCATCCGTCAACCTAGCCGGGAACGCGACTTCCCAACGAACAATCAAATCGCCCTTCTTCTTCACAGTGCCCTCTTTTCTAATGGGCATGCCTTCCCCACCGACTGTTGTCTCCTGACCCGGCTTCACGACGCCATGGGGTACAGGAATCTGAAGTCTCCGCCCGTCCAGCATCTCCACTGTCTTCCGGCCTCCTTCGCCCGTAAGTGCCTCGACGAGCGGGATCTTTAGTTTAGCTACGAGGTCGTTCCCTTCTCTGACGAACACATCATGGGGCTTTTCTTCGACAACGAAGACCAAATCCTGCGCCTCGCCCGACGGGGGTTGTTCATTCCCCGCCTTCGGGAAGCGGATCTTCGTACCGCTCTTCCAGCCAGGATGGATCTGGATCTCCAAAACTTTTTCTTCTGTCGTCCCAGTCATCAAGCGCCTGCCAATCTTAAGATGCTTCACAGCGCCGTTATATAGGTCCTCAAGGGACACTTTGAGGGGTTTGGTGATTTCGGAGGGTTTTTCTGGGGAGGGGGGACGACGGCCTGCTTGTTGTCGTTGGGAGTGGGTATGTGTGGACGTACGACGCGGCATTCCTCCTGGCATGCCGCCTGAGGAGAAGTACGTGGACATGTCGTCATCGTCCTCGTCCATCGGTGTGCCAAACATGGACGACATACCGCCTTGACGACGTCCTCCTCCTCC
>JASFCZ010000061.1:0-18721 GCA_036937155.1 Cyathus pygmaeus
AAACTCCGCTCAAGTCGTAGTCAAGTCGTACTACGACTTGACTACGACTTTGATGCGACTTGGATTTCTGTGGTCCCCTTTGGCGGATGCCTGCAGGTGCTCAAAATCTGCGATATCGAGAACAATATACCGCAAAGATAATTGAGGAATTACAACAAAACAATGGTCGGCGTGCACCTGAATCATCATTTCAAGATTTCTTTGATGGCAGAGATTATATAGATGCAGTGCGCAATAATCATATCCAAGCTGGGGATATGACTCTTCTCTTGTCAATTGATGGTGCACAGCTGTATTGAAACAAAGTGTCAGAGTGCTGGGTCTATATATGGGTGGTATTGGATCATTCTCCAGATATCAGATATAAGAAGCGACATGTTCTAATTGGTGGATTTATACCTGGTCCAAACAAGCCTAAAAATGTTGACAGTTATATATTTCCGGGATTGCATCATCTTGCTGCATTGCAAAAGGAAGGACTTACTATCTGGGATGCGGCCAGAAACATAACCTTTACATCAAGACCATTCTTCGCGCTTGCAACGGCGGATGGGCCTGCTATGGCATGTATAAATGGCTTTGTCGGGCACCAGGGGAAATGCCACTGCAGACTCCATTGCCCACTAAAGGGTCGACATAAGCAGAACTCATCTCAGTACTATCCTCTTTTACAGAAACCGACTGGATGCGCAGTTTCTGGATGTGATCATGACGACGTGGACATGAAGGAGGTACTAAAAAACTTCACCTCACAGGAATCATGTGAGTGCTATCAAAGGAATCTTTCTCGAGTTGAACATTCACAAAATCCTACGGACTACAAAAGGAACAGACTTGAAACTGGTATATGTAAACCAACTATCATGAGTGGCTTGCCTGAGAAACACAGACTAGCAATTCCACTGTGCTTTCCACTGGATCTCATGCATCTTCCTGCACTAAATATACCAGATCTATTTATTCCTCTGTGGCGGGGTACTTTTGAATGCAACAGAAGTGACAGTCGTGCATCATGGGACTGGGCAGTCTTGATAGGTGATGTTTGGAAGGAGCATGGAAAGCTTGTTGCTGATATGACCTCATATATACCAGGAAGTTTTGACAGACCACCGCGGAACCCTGCTGAAAAGATATCTAGTGGTTACAAGGCCTGGGAATTCCTTCTCTACTTTTTTGGTCTTGGTCCTTGCCTCTTCTATGGCCTTCTTCCGGATGTTTACTATCGGAATTATGCAAAATTAGTGCGAGGAATTCTAATTTTGTTACAGGAAAATATTTCTCAGAAGGAGTTGAAGGAAGCCCAGAAGCTTTTGCTTGCATTTGTGAAGGAATTTGAAGATATATACATACAGAGACGCCCAGACCGCATTCACATGGCGCGCCCATCACTGCATGCTATATTGCATATAGCATCGGAATGCGAACGTATTGGTCCAGGAATCATCTACTCGCAATGGACAATAGAACGAACTATTGGGAATCTCGGAGAAGAAATTAGACAACATTCTAACCCATTTTCAAATATAGCAGAGAGGGGCCTACGACGTTGTCAAATTAATGCAATGAAGGCTATGGTTCCAGATATCGAGCGAGAACCTTCTCTTCCTCGTGGGTCAGTGGATTTAGAAGGTGGGTATGTTTTACTTACAGCTACGGAAACCGCATCTCACCGAGTACGCTCATGTGAGGAAGCTGCCATAAGGATCTATCTTGAGAATGCTGGAGATGTTCTGCCTGATACATGGGAAGCATCTGTCGTACGATGGGCATGTCTTAGACTACCTAATAACCAAATTGCTCGTACACGATGGAAGGAAGAAGCAGCGCAAGCCAACAGAAGGTGCTCTAGAAATGTGAAGGTAATATCATCAATTTTTTCTCTTTCCATCCAATTACATCTTATTGAATATTCTTACTCTCTTAGTTTGAATGCACCAATGGAGACTCAGGTATAGCAGAGGTATTATTCTTCATGCTATATACTGTCTGTGGTGTTGTCAAGCCATTAGCAGTCGTCTCCCGCTATGGACCTCATCACGAAGGGCTTTATCAAAAGTCCTCAAAAACATACTGGACAGCTCAGCATCTTCGCGATTCTGGAATTCAAGTTATCGATTCTTAATCAATTCAATCAGTAGTTATGATGGCCCCCGATCCACGATATCCCCTCATTTTCAACGATGGAACGGAGAAAGATCGTTGGTTTCTCATGCAAAAACCAATGCAGAAAATTTCGGCATTTCTAGATAGGTCCATGGATTTATCTGATGATACTTGACGTAATACTCCCTTCGTATGCAAGTTACTTGTTCGTATGCAGAAGTATAGTTAGTATAACATTCGTACTACTTATGTTCTCAATATACCCTCGTTGTTCTTCGTTAGATGCGATAGGACGACTATGGGACATTTCTGGAACAATGGCTCGGAGTGTCGGGTAGTATTTGTGTACGAGTTTATGACGGGTAACAGAACACAATAGTAAGGAACATTTGGGTACAATTTGACATAAAAGGTAACAGAGGAAAATATTCGCTGCATTGGGACGATTTGGATACGAGACACAAAAGGCTCTCTGAGTTGATTTCTGGATCAGATATTTCAAGTTGAATGGGTGCGGTAAAACATGTATTTAGTATGATTCAGACGACTCGCCCTCACCATAAGACTTACTTGATCCCCACCCTTCAGAACTATCATTATACAATATTACGAGCGCATAAAATGTGAGCGTCGATGACTTGATCAGTTGCAGAGATGTACATCTCAGTCTGACAAGAGGATAGTAAGTAAGTACTGTACATCAACATTCCTAAGTCCGCATTCACATCGCGTGATCAACACAACGAAGGAACAAGTTAAGTTCAACAAGTTGTAACCAAGGTAAGTAAGTAAATACTATTACTATTACTTACTAGTCTAAGTAATACTGTCCAGCTTCACATGACCTGCTGGCTCTCTCTCGCTCATTGAAAACGATGTTTCAAGAGCATCTTCCGACGTGCGAACTCGAAGTCAGAACCCAACTAGACACTTGGACCCCGACTCAGCACCCCCTCTCCTTCTTCATTTCTTTACATTCTCCTGTACCAATCTTCTCAGATTGTTCATCCTTCTGACTGATGCAGACGCCTCATTTCGGGTTCCAGATATGTTTTCTTCTCCTTTACTTTATTAAACCAATACTCACAATTATCATTTGGTTATCTTGTACGTTTACTTGCCTTTCACATCACCCAAACACTCTCAACACCACTCCATTCGCTCACTCGTATTATTGTCTGTGTATCTAGAGTGAAAACTCACAGTAGTTAAGTGCTGTGTTTAACGTCGCGGATCCAACGCGGATCAACCCAAGATCGACCGGTCGGCGGTGATTGATGATATCACTCAACAAGTGAAGGTACGCATCTGAACGCAGCCAGCTTGGTATCAATCATCCCATTCCCTTCGGTTACCGATCAGGTTTGTAGCTCAATATATCACCTTATACCAGTACTTAGAAACAGTGTTGCTATCATTCTTTGTAACACCTCTGAAGATTTTTGCATGTATACATTGTCATACAGCACAACATTGAGAGGAAATTAGTTGATAGATTTCAACTAAGGTACTTATTAACGATGGAATGGAGCATAATACAGAGTGATAGTTGCACAGAGAGAACTGTATCTAAAGTAGCATCCAATTCATCTGAAGCCATCGCAGCGAAGTGATATCATGTGCAATGACAGCGGTACATACTTATTATCTCCGTTATGCGGTGACAGGTTGGTGACAGCACTGATAGGTCCTCCAAACTTAGTTAAAAACGTGTCAAGGGTAATCTGATCTGTGCTGAGAATATGACAAGAGTTGCGAAATCCCTCGAAAATTTCAGATTTCCCTTGCGGGTAACGAAATGCTGAGTACAGATCAGATTTCCATATACGGATTTTTCACTGGGTGCCAATTCTTGCGGTCACGAAGTCTCAAGTAAGTACTTACCCAGCTCTTTCCTTGCCAACAGTAACAATATATCTCTTTCTGCTAGACTCTCCTGCTCAACACGTGTCCTTCAAGGTAGGCATCAGCCTCATTGACATTGACCACTGGCGCCTAACATCGCCTATGAACATGGTCCCGTCTGTGTGTTGTGAGTCGCAAGCGAGTACTTGAATCGTGACTGTTAAGAGGACCCCTGAAAACCCACCAAGAGGTCTGAGTCCGCGTGGGAAGAGTCGTATGCAGACGTATTTTCCATCAAACTGGCGTCTGTATGCGGATTTTGGGAGGGTACCTCCATTATTACCCTCCTGTATGCGGATTTGGGACTCATACCTTATATTTTACGTAAATATGTCTTAAATTGACCAAAAAAAATTCGCGATGAATCTGACGTCTGCAGAGATGTAAAGCTAGGAAGTGCCATGGTGTGAAGTAGATCTTCGCTGAATGTAGGTGTAATAAATTCATGAAGACGAAATTCGACTCACATTTGCTTTACATATCCTTTGAACATCAAGGTTCGGCGCCAAAATCAGCGCTCAGGGACAACATTTATCAATCTGAAGTCTCTAGTAAGTCTCTAGTCAACGTGTTCGATTTCTGTCAAGATCTCATCAGCTTAAGGCAATGTCAGATGTCTTTTCGCGCTAATGTTGGTGATTTTCGACATGAACACAGATTTTTCTCCGTATGCGGACCTGAATGGTACATCTGTCCAACCAGCGCTCTGTATGCGGATTTTTGCCTCATACCTTCCGGCCAAAAACCATCAAATGTATGCGGATCGGCCTCAGACATTGGTCAAAATTTCCCAAATTAGATGCGGACCGGACTCAGACCTTTGGGGGGGTTTTCAGGGGTCCTCTGTTAAGAAAGTTTTTGAGGCTTATGGGAGGATGAATGAGTTAAATATGCAGCGTTTTTTCGAGCATTGGATGCGATTGAGTGAGAAGGTTTATGCATATGTTCCAGGAGGTTGAATGATCAGTACATCGTGCCTCTTACACCTCTGTCGTACATAAGCGCCAGCGACCTCGTTCTCATCGCAATCGTTAGGTAACATCGCTCTCTCCAGCGTCCTCTATCGCAATCGGTTTGACAAGATCAGGAGTCATCAAAGGGGCCTTGTAGTGCGCGTATTCGATAAGGGCGTTATGCAAAAGGTACTGGAGTAAGGTTAATTGGTACGTTCTTCACTCGCGCTCTCTAACATCCCCTGTTGACAAAACCTTTCCAGTGATGTACGCCAACCCACTTCATCTACTACCGATATCGTTCCAAATATCTGATGTGCTTGGATCTGAGTGTATACCCACTACTCCGGCTTGACCTTTGACTGTCAGACTAAACTGCTGTCATACCATATCTCATGTGCATGCATCACCCTGTTCCCCATCGTACTCTTTCTCTCAAACGAACTCAAGTCCCATTCCCGCATGATACTCCATCGCCTGATGTCCATCCTAAAGCCAGCTCGCGCAGCTCTCACACATATGACTTATCTGCACCTTGGCAGCCCATACATTGCCATCTTTGGGAAATGCACAAGTAGAGCAATGCAGGACCCCGACGTTAGGATAGGTACCAACACCAGTGCCTTGATCTTACGAGAGATGTCGTATGAATCGTGATTCGTGGTTTATTTTAAGCCAAAAACAGTCCACGGTGTCTTCGGTGCCTCGTCTTGGCCTCGTCGACATAGATCATCCGCCGCCACATCATCGATCTAAACCACCTAAATTATGAATGGAAGTTCTAAAGAAATAAGTTAGACCGTCCCGGCTACATTCTTCACTGCTTGTACACGAGAAATTGTTCCTCCAAGAGCTAGGAGCCGAACGATGGAATACTGCGACCTATGGTCGTCCTCAGACTTCCAACTCCCCTGCTAACCCATCAATGGTCCTCCATGCCATGCTCGTTCTCGGTGTCATGATCTCCAAGGTGGCACAGTCATGGCGGCTTCTGATGAATATGATAAGTAATGTGTGCCTGTCGGTCGCATCTGACCGACTTCCTCTCACCTATATCGTGGATGCTAGCACTGCGAAGCCCATCGTACGGTAGGAGGATATGGACTTCTTCGTTCTGTCTTATTTTTTACTGCTGTCTTTGCGGCGGCGACTCTCCACACTTTAAGCCAGCTGATCATGATGGCCTCATACATATGAACATTCATTTCTGTACGATACTCTACATAGGGTCACATCGAATACTCGGAAAACTATCAGTGGAGCTTCACGCAGCTCGTGTATAGACATGTGGTTCTTCTCATGTGAGTCAATTTGCATATTCTCACCTAAATGTAGTGTTCCACTGCACTATAGATACCAATCTACAATCCGGTATACTAACGAACTCCCGAAGATAACGAAATGACAGTCTACAGCTTCATATCACAGTATACTTATTGTCATTCATGGAAGCATTAGTGATTCCGACAGGCTCCGAACCAGACTGAACCAATTGGATACAGATTCTGAATGATGAAGCCCACCATAGAAGATCAGCCATATAAATATGCACTTACAGCAACTAATTCACTAGGCCTTTCCGACACGAAGAGATGGACAACACTGATACCTTGACGTACCTCTTTGGCGTCGGTCAAAAAATTAACTTTGTATACGGTTTGTCGTTCAGTTGACCTCCTCACCTTACGCATGGTATTGACAGTGAGTGTCATACTAACAGCAGCGACAGTGGCTTCTTTGGCATATGATATAGTCTATTCCTTAATCGATGCGGTATGCAGTCTGTATGTCAAAGATACCCATATATCCACCTAAATCTTTTTCTAGGTGAATTACATATGGTTGTGAGTCTATTAACGTAAATATGTCGTCAAAATGTCGCTAACGAAAGACATAATATGCATAGGGGAATGAAGTGGTCACTTCCTAAGTTCCTTTACTTAGCCGGACGATACTATTGTCTCTTGTATCTGTTGTAAGTGCATACACTACTACGAACTAACTCCATGGAATACATTCTTATCATCTATATATCAGAGTTGAAACAATTTGTGAGCAACACTATGACACTGATTTATGATTCACATTGAATGGTCTTATTGGCATACTGTGTGCGATAGTACCATATAATAGTAGTGTTACTGGAAGTATATCAACGGCTATAAGTCCCAAATGTTTTACTGACATACATACATGTTAACTCGAGAATTTACTACATATCAGATTACTGGGCTGTCTCGACTCTCTAGCTAACTTGTTACTATAGTTGCAAATCAACACAACTATTTCATGGATTGTAAGTGTCGTCTCGAGTCACAGTTAGAAGATCGGTAGGTCGAAAGTTGCCGAAGGCTTTCTGCATGGTGCAGATAGCACCAAGATCTTCTGCAAGTTCCTGAGATCTCCATCAGATCTGCACCATTCGTCACAGAGTGTGACATGGACTCTGCAACTTCCACTTCTGTTCTACACCATCTTGGACCTTCCACTGAGCTCTTCCTGGTATTATCGAGTTCTGCTCAGAATGTCATTACTAGTAGATATACTGTCTCCGCATCATAGTTATATCCATATACAACCTTATTACATATATGATATAAGTATCTCAGTTCATTGTTCACAACTTACAAGAAGATGTTTTACCATTTTACTTTGTACCATTTCTACGTAAGTACATATATATTGTAAAAACATGTAATCCTGCTGGTACCCCATACTCCTTGTAACTGCAGCCAATTGTACCATCTGCAGATACACTATCTTATAATGTAGAACATACTTACCATAATCACTTGATATGATTCTCAATGAATTGATTAGCTTGTTCCTCAAAAACTTTCCTCATTTTATGGGAGCTAGAGGTATGTTTCAAATCAGTCTTCCATGCTGATGCAGGCTTCGGTACATCCATATTGCCCCCATATATTCCCTTAAGCTGGTCTTGGTACCAAATTTCATCATATTCAGTCCAGCCTCCCCAGTTGTATCCACAGGCATGGCTGTCCTATGTTTCAGGGAGAGGCCACCATGATTTCTTTGTTGGAGCCACTCCAGTGCTATCATCTCCTTCATTATGCCATCAGAATTATAATGTATGAAATAGGATGAATAGTTCAACATACTTTCGTACCAATGGTATAACCCACATATAATTTCTAGCTCTTCCTTTGATAGTTCATCATTGCAGAACACTGCACCAGACACATCATGATATACAGCACCAAAACTGTGGCATGTTACTGCTGCTGATGGCCCCTGGAGAACACTATCCTCACTCAAGTGCTCACAAGCTATTCTTTCGACAATTCCACCACGGAGTATTGCAGCACGGCCCCTAGGAGAAGACAATATGGTTGCATGGTGTCATATGTACTCGTGGAAGTCCTCTAGTGCAAACTTATATGATCTAAATCGAATCAGTACCTTTAATGTTGCTCCTTCCAGATTGATCTTGACCTTGGGATTAGGAAGTGCATGCAGGGTCCGAAAACGCACACACCTATAGAGTAGTTCTCAGCCAACCTTATATAAGGAACCTGAGTATTCGTCAAGGAGATGGCAGACGAAGAGGGCATCATGTGCAGTGTAGACTGTCAGATTCCATGTTATCTTTGAGGTTATACGAGCTTCTGGTTTTATCATGAACATGCCTCAGAGTTGGTAAATTGTGGTTTTCCCAACAACCTGTAGGCCCTGGCCTGGATGCATATCCAAAAGTGCTTGTGGCGGCTGGCGAGGTATCTTCTCTATGAATGGAGAGATGAAGTCGATTATCTGGTGTATTTCAGATGAAGAAGGAGTTGTGATGGTATCTGTATTAAAGCCCACAACTTTAATATGCTCGATCCAGGTTCTTTCCTCATCGCTTGATAATTGAGAATAGGGGTATTCTAAGGTCAATGTAAAGCCATAGAGGAAATGAAGGAGATCCCCTGCAGTGTACACCACATGGCCAAAAGTAAGGAACATTCATGTGACTGCCACACCTCGCGTTCATCCTCCCTCTCGACATATTATTCATTTTAGAGCCTAAAAGTTTGCTATTGACTTCCGGATTTTTCGTACATCATTGTAAGCATTCAGGAAACATATATCGGTAATTTTAGGTTATTTCAATCAGAAAACATTGTAATATAACATGTTCTTTCCAATCCCAAAATTTCAAAGTAGTTACAAATGTAGTCATTACACAGCTTAAAGGGAGCTCTGGAGACACGGTAACTTTACCAGCGGACATTATATAGTGTTAGTATTACCTCTGTAAAGTATCTAAGCTATAGTTCCCCATATTCATGGACAAATTTACGATTATTTCAAATCATCCAAGTAGGAAGGCCTAGAGAACAAAAGGAAATGACCTATAATGATGTCAGAAACTTGTACAATTGACATTTTTGACATACAGACATATGATACAGTCCTATATGAGATTATATCCGGCATTACAGCATTTACAACTGGAAAGAAAAGCCAAAATGTTGATGTTAGCAGTAATCCCAGCACCCTAGAAACAGGCTACACCTACTACTACAGCACATTTGTCCATAATTCATCCATAAATTAAACCTAAGACTTTCAGAATCTGTTTTTTACATGTTACAGGCTTTGTAAACGAAATTTCTATGACTGTACACTTTGTGAAGGTCCTCTAATACATTAGTTTTCATGATAACCACTTGAGAATTATATAATGTTTTAAAACCATAATAACATAACAATTACTGAGATTACTGACTTCATACCGGACATATATATTAACAAGGTGCATATCATAATATGTGCGAAAGGATGACTCTATACGCGTAATTGAAGACACTCAAATGGATCATTTGTCGAGACAGAGGATGAACGCGAGGCACGGCAGTCATGTGAATGTTCCTTACTTTTGGCCACGTGGTGTATAGGTCTGGATTATAGGTTTCCTCCTGATATGCATATCTGGAATTGTGATTCCTGAACTGACATGTATCCATTAATACCTCTACATCAGTAGATATTCCAGGATCAGATGGCAAGTGGATATTTAGAGCATACACTGTAGCAGGAGTTGGGGAGTATGGGGTGCCTGCCAACTCATACCCTGACAGATCATTTTCCTTGTCATCCTCATCATCCATGCCCATTTTATAACATAGGTCCCATTTGTTATCAAAGGCAGTGTATATAGCCTGAGCATTGGAATAACTGTCCCAGATAGAATCATTCTGGCTTTTTGGAATCCTTTTCCTTTCCCAAAACAGCCCACTCTTGGTCCATTCATAGATGTCCGTATTTTTGGTGGGGGGCTTCTTCTCCCACTGAAGACACACATTATGCTGATTTGGAGTCCCGAGGTGTTCTTGTTCTGGGAATAAAGCTGCTCTTTTGTCAAAGAATATCTTCCAATCTGGCATGTTGATTTCTTCAGGTGCTGTCTTTGTGAAATGGAATGTTGAAGTTGGAGTAGCTCCAACAGGTATGGAGGAGATGGGGACATGATTATCAGCTCTTACACTAACAACATCTCTTTGGGGAGTGGTATGCTGTACAATTGTACCATCCTTGTCAATTACAGACAGTGATGGAGTAAGGCCTTTATACATAGGGTGATGACAGGCTTCATCATGTTCACATTGGGTCCACAAGTACCAAACTGGGACATGATACCTTGCGAACCATCCAGGATGAGGACTCTCTTACTTCCACCAGTGTTCCAGATAAATGAAAACCCCAGCACGGCTTGTGTGTTCATTGAACGATGCGATTACTGATGTATACAATCCACTTATGTACCATTGGGGAATATTAAGTTGCTCAAAATAACAATACCAAGACCTATCGGGACCACTTCTAGGGTCCCAATTCTTGATACAGGCTATAACATAGGAGAGCAAGCCTATCCACATTATGAACCACTTCCATGTGTTATCAATACAATGTAGAGTATTGGCTTTTGTCCAATGGGCTATTCTATATCCAGCGGAATGAGGGAGCGAGGGACATATAGCAGTAGCAACAGAAAAGTTGGAGGACAGTTTTTGATAAATGTATAGCAAGCTCTCCTCAAGATTTTCCCACTCGTACTGGTCCTCGACATGCATTTCATATGTCGTATCACCCTTGGTTACAACAAATTGAGGTTTCCAACCCAAGAATTCCAAGGGACCAGTAAACGAGGGTTTAAGTGGGACAAAAGCAAGCCATCCAAATGCTTCAGACCAAAAGGTGTGTTGCTGAAAGTCTTTTGGAACCCCATTTCTGCGGAAATGATAATTGTTGTCGAAGTAACATGTAGGAATTTTAACATCAATGGTTGCATTGGGAGAGAAGTATATGAGTCCATCCTAAGAATCCTTGATGGCATGTCCATTGCAAGCCAAGGTATAGTCTGGTATGCGATAAAAGTTTTTGTGACTATCATGTTGGCCTACACTGATTTGTTGGAGGGAGGTGGTCATCTAGTCGAAATATGCTGTGTTCGTGACACCACAAACACCCAGCAGTTGAAAAGATAAAAGATTGATCTGTAAAAAAGAAAGAAAGAAAGAAAATATCCTCTTTGAAACTTATACCATGTTTGTGACACCACAAATGCCCAGCACTTGTAACAATGAAAGAATGGTGCTTGTAATACTGTGAGAATGATTTGGAAGTGAGCAAGCAGTGGTCGTAATGCGAGAATGACAATGGTGATGAGAGAGCAATGTGGGAAGAAAGAAAGGAAGAAGTGCTTGCTCTAGCATTCTTGTTGAGAAGTCCATCAACACTCACAAACAACATGAGGTGCTAATGCTAACACTCAACAACAATCCATCCTCATACTAACTCCTACCACTGTGCTTTGGGTGTCTAAAGCATGGTGGTTGGGACCTGGACTCATTTATTTTAGTGTAATACTGCATATTATCCTCCTCCTGAATCCTACTGCTGTGCTTTGGGTGTCTAAAGCATGGCTGGGCCTGTCTGCACCATTTACAAGCCTGTCTGCACCATCTCAAATATTTCCATGCCTGTCTGCACCATCTCAAGCATATCTGGGCCCGTCTGCACTGTTTACAATCCCATCTGCACCCTCTCAAGTATATACAAGCCTGTCTGCACCATCTCAAGTATTTCCATGCCCGTCTGCACCATCTCAAGCATATCTGGGCCCATCTGCACCATTTACAATCCCATCTGCACCCTCTCAAGTATATACAAGCCCATCTGCACCATCTCAAGTATTTCCACACCTGTCTGTACCATCTCAAGCATATCTGGGCCCATCTGCACCATCTCACACATATCTAAGCCTGTCTGCGTTGTCTTAAGCAAATCTGGGCCTGTTTGCATCATTCTCAAGTATATTCTGGCCCATTTACACCATTTACAAGCCCATCTGTGAGGGGTCCTGACAAGAAATATTGTCTATCATGCTGTACTACCAGAAAAATCTGTCGTGTTATGCAGTAGCAACTCGATGTATGATTGCTAGGGAAACTCATGATATAATATCATTGGTTTTGCTGTAGTAACATGATTTTATCTTCAAAAGCTTCATGTGTTTGCTGTGGAAATGTGATATTTTATCATGTAGTTGCTGTAAGAACATGATATACACCCTACAGCTTCATGTATTTGCTGCAGGAATATGATATTTTATCATGTAGTTGCTGTAGGAACATGATATACACCCTGGGGCTTCATGTATTTGCTATGGGAACATGATATTACATTCTGTAATTATGGTTGATCATTTATATTGACTTTTGATTTCCTTCTGCTAGCTCAAGATTTGACAGATTGTCTGTACCATCTAAGAATCACCCTTACAAGATTATACCCTGTAGTTGTATTAGAAACATGATATACTCCTGCAGTGACAGTGCTGTGACTTCATTTATAGAAGGGGAACATGAGAGGAAGTGTATGACGATCAGGAAAATGAGAGACAGGAAGAAAGGGAGGTGGGCAAGGGGTGGGTAAAGGGAGATGAGGGGAACAGAGGGCGAGGGAAATGGGAGGCAAGAGGAACAGGAGGCGAGGGAAATATAACACAAGGGGAATACGAGAGGACAGGGGAAGGGAACAAGAGGGACACACAGTGGTCAGGGGGACTCATTGGTATTGTTATAGTGCATGCTGGTATGGTGCAGGGCACTTAGTCACCACTACTTTTGTTTAAGTGACACAGAACCGTGAGAAATTGCCCAAATCCTTATTCACCTTGCCAAAATGCTTCTTTTCATGAAGGCAACAAAATGCCCAGACAGATTTTCGAAATTCTCAAAATTGACGGAGTTAAGATTTTTTTCTGACACAAATTCCACCACATTATGTAAACATGTCCGAATCCGATAACACCTTCCATATATAGTAGGTATTAAACATCAAATGCACTTGCAACACTCTCTGGGATCCTGCGATGAGAAGTGTACCATGTTGAAGAGAATTTCTTCACTTGAAATTGAGCTTCTTTAGCCCCAAGGCCATTCCTGTAAGCATCCATTCAACGAATCATCCAGTGCTCCCATTTGCGAATGGTTTCAATGGGAACAGAAGCAAGAGCTTTCGGCATATTGTTTTGAAGTGAGGTGTAAGTATTATCGCAATGCTCTAGGCCTGAAGCCCGTTTGGTCCTGCTTTAAACTCGGTGCGTTTCGATGCAATTAACTTGTCAGTGTCGTCTAATGCTGTTTTGAAGAGATGCAGCCAACTGTCTTTTGCTCATTTTGTTTGTTCAAGTAAAGATACCTCAAGCTTTTGACATTTGGGCTGGGAAGGGGGTATAACATTTTGAAGATGTCAGGTTTTGGCTCGGGCTTTCAGAGGATGGTATTCCATCCATATCCTCCCATTCATCATCACCCTCAACATCTGACATATCTGATAGGTATCCATGAAACACAGAGTAGTTGATGTCAACAGCTTCCACATCTGGTGTGATGGTTGGCGACTGCATGTTGAGCTTGTGGATTGGTGCGTGGTCGGGCTGTAAAGAACGAGCTGAACTGCTGTGCTTGAGGACTGCGATACACTGGTAAGTATGTTCATCTTATAAACACAACCTTTACAACAGTACTTACCTTTCTCTGGTTACTTTATCACGCTTTTCCTTCTCGCAACTGTTGGGCAACCTCTCATTTCCTCCGATCTGACAGCCAATTGTAACTCAGGCCCCGCTTGGCTTCTGTTCCTTTCCAGTCCTTCAGCAACTTCTTTTCCAGAAGTAACTGGTATGGTGTTGGCTTTGCAAGCTCTCGAAGATCATTCTCAAGCTGCCAGTGCTTCCTTAATCCGTCAACCAATTCCTCACCCTCAAGCTCCTCAAGGTCATCAACTGAATCCGAGTCCATGTATTCCTCCCACTCCCCATCTGATTCCTCTGATTCAGATGGGAGATAAAGCACTGTCCCATCCCAACATGTGTTATTGGAACCAAACACATCGGATTCGACAGTGTGCACTTCCATTATATTTTCGTCCTCAAGCGGAACCGATGATCTTGATGTTGCATCATCTTGAAATAGCCCAAGTTTTCGTTGTGCTTTTTGCCTCTTGAGCACATGCAGCAGCTTGTTTCTGAGCTTTATTCGGGCTAGGCATGGAGTATAGAGTGTAAATACGGTTGAAATACAGTAGGCAGGAGTGTAGATTTGAATTCCAAAGCATCTGATAATTTGAAAAATTTTCACCTGCCGATTCCGCCGCTAATCAAAAGTGGTGGTGACTAAGTGCCCTGCACCATAGCTGTCTTGGGATGTGACAAAGCCAGCATTTGTGACAAAATGGGTGCTGAAGGAGGGCAGGTATCAACTGCATTGGCAATGTGAGTATTGAGGGAGGGTGAGGGCATTGACATTGAGGGTGCCATTTATGATGTAGCAAGGGTGCTCTTAGCATGAGCTTTCAGAATGCCCCATTACTGGTATGGCTCCAAAGTCATGATGTGGCATGGTGTAGACATGGTTGCTGTTGACAGGGAGTGCACATAGTGGGCAAGGGTGGTATACCATGTTTCTACAGCAACTATATAAGATAATATCATGTTCCCACAGCAAATACATGAAGCTGCAGGGGGTATATTATGTTTCTACAGCAACTACATGATATAATATCATGTCCTGCAGTAACCGCACGATATAATATCATGTTTCTACAGCAAATACATGAAGCCCCAGGGTGTATATCATGAGTTTCCCTATCAATCATACATCGAGTTGCTACTGCATAAAACAACAGATTTTTCTGGTAGTACAGCATGATAGACAATATTTCTTGTCGGACTGATGCATCTGCACCATTCTCAAGCCCATCTGCATCATCTACACCATTATCAAGCCTGTCTGCACCATCCTAGGCATTTCCATACACATCTGCACCATCTCAGGCTGTTCTGCACCCATCTGCAAGTGTGATGGAGGGTTGTGACACCATCTGCACCTTGCATAAACATTCTGCATCAGTCTGCACCATTCTGCACCAGGTGCAGACACCATCTGCCGATTTTTTTTTGCACAATGTTAGCACCAGGGCCAGAACCAAGTGTGACAAAAGCGAAATTAGAATATTTATGCCCTGTTAGCACCCGCAGGGCACAAAATAATCAAGGCACTTCCACTGTCATGCCATCAGGAAACACAACGAGACTTGCACTATGCATTGTGTTGCCTCCATACATGTGGGTATGGTTTTCTGTATGGGTACTTCCCTGTATGAATGTAACAGCAATGTGTAACACGGAGGCAAGTAGTGTTGTGTCAATCAGCTATTGCATCCATGCTGAGAAGTATAGTATAGTGTACAGATATTTCTGGTTCAGGCAATACTGAAATCACATTGAAGTATACATATCATACTGATACACCAAATATGTACTGTTGAAGCACATAGTAAACAATAGCATACTTGTTGAAAGTATGCATTGAATATCAATAGAAAGTTTGAAGTTGTACTGTTGAAGTACAATAAGGATTTCATATTGGATTTGTTGAAAATCTAATTTCTGAAAGAGAAATTGATAAAACATTCTTACAATGATTTGGATCCCTTGTTCTTCTTCTTCTTGCCATCCTTCTTTCTTTCCTTGCTGTGTTCCTTCACCTTTGTCCTCTCCTTTTTTTTCTGTTTTCCCTTGTCCTTATCTTTACCTTCATCTGCCTTTGTAAGCCCTTTATAAAATTTTAACAGAGCATCTTGACTAGGAGAAAACCCCCTCCAAACTTTGTCATCCCTGTGCCTGATGGTTCCTGCAGGAGACATAAATATCCTTGCTATGGTCTCTGCAGTGGGAACAGTGGACAATGTCCACTGCTTTTCATTAACCAGTTTAGGTAAACCTTTTATAATGTTCTCAATGGCAACCCATTTAGCATATGTTAGGTGGATATTGTTGCGAGTTTGTTGACACAGGTCATCTGGAATATTAAATTTCTCAATCAATAAAACTTGCTCAGAAGTGGCATTTATGAGCTGAGTGTCTTGAAGGGTGCTGACAACTTTTTGAGCAGATCATCCTGCAATGCAGGATGATCAGGTTGACCATACCAGGTGCAACTGGATGATCCTACATCAGGAAACACAGTTTTGGCTGCATAGACACATGCCAAAATACAGTAGCTGACATAGATCTTGGCGCTGGCAACATTGATCTTGATAGGTATAGTAGCACTCCATACCACTCACCTAATACTCAATAGCACCATGTACCCATACCTCACACCTATATGTCATGTAATAGCCGCAACCTGAGTTGTGTAGACAGACATACCAGTAGTACAGTTCCATATAGTACTTTATATAATGTACTCTCATCTATTAGTATCATGTATTTCTTACTTTGGTCAATGGTCCTGATCAATTCACGATATAGACTACAATGATCTGAAGTTCAGACTTATAACAAGGTTATCAGTGATCACAGTTTCTGTTGGGGCCTGCAGCATACCATGGTGCAACAACAACTTAATGTGGTATAAGGACCATGTTGTTTAACATTACTACTTATGTATTAGCACTGCTAATGGCATACTGTCACTACATACTAGGAACATAGATCGCTTAAGTCCAAGTCTGGAGTCCGAAAGAGTCTGAATCCCTAAGGTTATGCCCTGGACAGTCACATGATCTTGTTGATTTGTTTGTAGCTTTGTTTATTTTTTCACCTGCTCATGATTTTGATAGTGTTTCCTTTCTTTCCTTTCATCCCACCTTCTCTCCAGTTCTCTGAACTCTCCCCTTCTCCCCTAACCCATCCAACTCCTTCGAGACTATTCACTTAGAAATGCTAGTCCTTGGTCACATCAACAGGCCACATTTCGACAGTTTGTTATTCTTGTCAAGTGTTACCACTGAAGCACTGAATAGCTGCATGTTATGCATTGGGGTAGTGTGTAAGTCTCCTATCCAATTTCCCTTCTTTTTTTGTATCTTCTAATTAACAGATGTTTCCACTTGTAACCTTTGATGCTGGTCCAATGTGTCTATGATTTCTTCAACTTCCTGAAAGCTCGAGACTCTTTCTTCCCCCTGTCTCTTAGTGTGCTATTGTCAATCCTCAAGAGTCCACATGTTGGATGTTTGCTTGCTGTTGGGGTCTCGAAGTCTCGTCTGCGTGCTGTCCCTACTTTTCCAGTCTAGGCTCTGAGGTTCTACTGCTCTTGGCTTGTCTTGCCTCTCATGCTGTAGCTCTTGTTGCACTCCTGGGGACTGGGCTGTGGCAACTATGGCTGGTATTTCAATGTGTTCCTATGCTGGCCCTTTCATCTCTACTGCACTTTTTTTGTTTTCACGATCCTGTAGGCTGTGTATATCATATGTTTTGTTATGTATTTAGTACTGTGAAATCATATATTCGTTTATCCTTTCCATTTGCACTCCAGTAATATCATCATAAGTTGAATCATAAAAAGTAGCACTACTATTCTACAATAGAATTATTATGCTTGTGCTCAAACCTGCATTGACCTACATAACTGTCATAGATGCAATAGGCTAAGTTGCCTATGTCTCCTGCTGTTCGGACACATGGTGCTATAGAGATGTTGCAGGTGGCTATGCAGGTCTATATGGCTTGGCAGGTGGCTACCTAAAGGGGGACTTGTCAATGCCAGCTATCACTGGTATGTCGCCCACATCAATCTACATTATGCTGACACTGTTTCCTGATGTAGATCATGGAGTTGCAGGTGAACTTCATGATCCTATATCACTTGAGTGCAGGTGGACATGATCCTGACTATATAGAATCATATATTTGCAGCTGAAACATGATACTGACTATGGAGGATCATATACTTACAGCTGGAACATGATCCTGAATATGAAGAATCATTTAATTGCAGCTAGAACATGATCAGGACCATATAAGATCATACACTTGCAGCTGGAACATGATCCTGACTATGTAGGATCATATACTTGCAGCTGGAATGTGATCCTGGATCATGTGAGTGCAGCTGGAACATGATCCTGGCTATGGAGAATCAAATAATTGTAGCTGCAACATGATCAGGACTATATAGGATCATACACTTGCAGTTGGAGAATGATCCTGGATCATAAACTTGCAGCTGGAATGTGATCCTGGATCATGCGAGTGCAGCTGGAACATGATCCTGGCTATGGAGGATCATATATTTGCAGCTAGAATGTGACTCTGGATCATTCAAGTGTAGCTGGAACATGATCCTGACCAGCCTATACCTTTCCTCAGCAGCTTACTCGCCTTTTGAAACACTCATTTTACCAGATTTTCGGACACTCACATGCACTCTTATGCTTCTCAGTATTCAGGTGTAGAG
>JASFCZ010000062.1:0-18703 GCA_036937155.1 Cyathus pygmaeus
CTATGCTCCGATGGCATAATCGAAATATAGTCGGAACCGTAATCGGATACTTGGCGGAAAGGGAGATCGACTGTAATTGAAATGATAGCGGAGGGACTTGGTGATGTAAGAGATCGTGGATATGACACAACAGAACCGAGTATTATTGAGTTATCAGACGATGAGACAGCAGACAAGACACCTGAGGAAGGGCTTGGTATGTTTATTACATCCATGGGCCTCATATGCTGTCACTAAAATCATTTCAGAATGTTTGATGAAAACCTGGACATCACCCACCTATGCGTTCTTCCATCCGACACCTGCCATCAGTAGTGAGAAAGGGCACCTGTACCAAGAGTTTAGGTGCTATGCAAAGTCTTGTAGAAAGACCATATGCTGCTACCTTGATACTACTGATGGAGGTTCAACAGGTAATATGCTCAAGCATGCATGGAAGTGCTGGGGTAACGAGACGGTGAATACAGCATTGAAGACCAACATTTCTGCTGCTGACGCACGAGAGACTCTGGCACAACATAAAGATGGGTCAATCGCAGCAGCATTTCGGATTAAGGGAGACAAACAAGTGACTTACTTGCACCGGCCCTATACGACTACTGAAGCACGGTATGTCCTCAGCCTATCCTTCTACAGTCCTGCTAACTAACGGACATTGGTCAGTGCCAAGATTATCTGTTGGATTTCTGAGAGCATCCAACTGTCTCATGAGGATGGGCAGACTGGACCACCCCATACCCTCACAGAGCAGTGTTTCCCGTGATGCACGTGTCATATTTGGAAAAGCCTGTCAGTGGATTGCAAACATGCTTCAGGTATGTTAGCGATTATATCAGAAGCACTGAGAATTACTGAATACATACCAGAAATGTGAGGGTAAAGCTCATTTCGCAACTGATGCATGGACTTCACCGAACCACTGTGCATTTGTCACAATCACAGTCCATTTTGAGCATGATGGAAAGGAAGTTTGCATGATCCTGGATGTTGTCGAAGTCCCTAAGTCCCATACTGGTGAAAATCTTGTGATAGCATTTGTTGAGGTTCTATGTGACTTCGGTCTAGCAGACAAGGTAAGTAACCTCATCTATCTATTATAATCCCAACTAAGTACATACCTAGGTCCTGAGTATAATGTGCGACAATGCTTCAAATAATGATATTATGATCAATAAGCTCGATGAAATGCTCGGCTCGTTCTCAAAAGTTAACAACACACGGTGCTTTCTCCATGTTAATAACCTTGTAGCCCAGACATTTGTGCGACAGTTTGACGCACCTTGTGTCTTGCAAACCCAGCAGGCAGTTGAGAGTGATGACTAGGAGCTATTTGATCTGACTTGCAAGGACAATATTGACACTGCCAGGAATGCTGTGTTGGTCAACAGCATTGACAGAGATGATGATGTTGATGGTTGGGTTGACAAGATGGAGGCCCTCTCTCAGGCTGAGCACAAGGTTCTGGAAACCAAATTGCGACCTGTAAAGCTGGTATTGGCAAAAGTAGATCATTTATCAGAATAACAATCATTATAACTTACTTACCGTTATCGAAAGTTCAAAAACTGGCCAATAAGATGGTTCATTCGACAATGCTCCTGCTGCTGGCATGGATTGCATGCCTGAAAGAGATGAAACTACTCATCAAAATTATTCCACGTGATGTTCAAACATGTTGGAACTCGACTTATGACATGTTATCATTTGTACTTGCCCATCGACACGCATATTCGAGGTTTACAGGAGATGTAGGAAATGGGTTGAGGCAGTTCAAGTTGAATGAGCAGGAGTGGATGATCATTGATGAGCTGTGTAAGATCTTGCAGGTGTGTTTGTCTCGTGGATGCTTACAAATACTCTGACTAATGATACACACTTGCTAGGTTATGAAGCATGCAACTCTTTTCTTTTCACAGTCATAACCTAGTATCGCACATGTTATTCCCATCATGGACATTCTCAATGACCACCTCACAGCTGCCGCCATCCTGCCCCGAATCCCTCCCTCAATTCGTACCACTGCAGGACTGGCTAAGAAGACCCTCAACAAATACTATGCTCGTACTGATGAATCAGAGGCCTACCGGATAGCAATGAGTAAGTTTTTGTAGTCATTCAGTTCTTCATTTGTCTTTGAAACTAATACCCATTCTTAGTCCTTCACCACGCTACAAATTGCAATACTTCAAGAAGGCTAACTGGGAGCAAGAGTGGATAGATACTGCGAAAGATGTCATACGCAGTTAGTTCATGTTGAACTATATGGAATTCACTGATGAGCCTGCTGGTGATAGCCAGGTTGAACATGATAACATTGTAAGTCATTCTTCGTTCTCCATATTAGTTAACTCTCATTGATATTCTTCTAGACATCAAGCACAAATGAAAATATCTTTGACACACTCCTCCGACCAGCGCAAGCTCACCATGCTATTCAAGATGAGCTTGACTGGTACCTTTCAATGGACACCAAAGACATTAAAGATATTTTAATGTGGTGGTGGGAATGCCGCACCATATTTCCATGTCTCTCCCAGATGGCACTAGATTACCTCAGTATCCCTGGTAAGTTTCCATGTATTCTATTATGGAAACGAGTCTCTGACTTGTACATTGTGTTCTTCCTAAGCCACATCTGTCAATGTTGAACGTGTGTTCAGTCGCAGTCACCTGTTACTCTCACATGTCCATAGCTAGTTCTCAGCTCAATCTACCTGTGTGTTATTATGCCTTGGTAGTTGGAGCTTGCGTGGATATATACATGATTCTGATCTCGATAAGTTGGATAAGAATGGTGAGGTGATTGTACTATAAGTTTAATGTAGTAGATACACTTATTTTGTACTGGAATTAATAGTCTACATTGTCTCTATGTACTCAACCCGGGGGTTACAGGTTACCTGTGACCCATGATACCCATCAGTCAATACACCCATGGGTATGCAGGTACGGGTTTTCATGGGTATGGGTATGGGTTGACTCAAAAGTACCCATGAGTTACCCATGATGTTGCCTAACTACTAGTAGTGACTACTTACTTCATTGGCACAGCATACTATGCATGACTCAGAGTCTATTGTAATGTGCCTAAGGTTTAACAATGTCATTAATGTGGCTTTAGTGTTTCTGCACCAGATACTTATATATACTGTACTATTTCGACCAATTGTTCAGTCACACATCACACAGGCCCAATGAACAGAACAAATTGAGCAATTTGTCATGCATCACAGGAGGATCTAAACAAAGGTACAGGCAAAAGATGTGTGGGAGATATCTCAAAATTTCCGAAAATCCCATATTTTCACTCTTATTCTTCCTTATTTTTGCTTAAAGTAGCTGAAAGAGTGTTTTAAGCCTATAATATGACCAAAATTAAGGTAGATATTGTGTATTGTTCATTGTGTCAGAGATAATGGAATGAACAAATTTCTCCATTGTCACGCATAATAGCAAGGTTTGAACTGAACAATGAACCAAACTTTTGCGTCACACTGAAAATCACCAAACATTTGGTCGAAATAGTACAGTATGTTTGCTGGCTGCTATGTACTTACTGTATAGTTGAGGACAGAAACAATTCCAAAGTGATTTCAATGCAGCAATGCCCATCAACAAATATCTAGATATGAAACATATTTATTACAAGTGAATATAAGGTAAAGATTTATTCACACAATATTTCCATGTGGATTGCATATTCATGACACAGTTGAAACCCTTGCTGTCATATCACTGAGTTCACTGGTTACAATGTTTTCCAGCCTCTCCTTCACGAGTTTGGCTGCTACTTTTCATTTATTTCTTCGTCGTCTTGATTAGATTAGATAAGCCTAGGCCAAAACTCGTGAGGGAGAGGACGGTTTAGGAGCCTGGATAATTACACATCTATGTACTTGGTGTCTTACAGTTTAGAAATTTGGATGTACTTTAGCCAAGTGCCACCTTTTTATGGAAACCTGAACACTCATGCTTCAATTTCATCAAATGAAATGGAGCTCTGACTACAAGCATAGCAGCTACTTGGTTAGATATCATAAGGGTTCTCTTTATCTTGCGCCAAGTTCCTTGTCCAATATGCCCATTGCAGCCCATTGCCCACCATTCCTCCTCCACCATCAGTGGTTGGTCACTGCCCTATGTTAACCTTGTCCTATTCCTTCCTATCTCCAGTTTCTCCTCCTGTCACACACTTTCTCTCTTGTAACCATGTATATACTTACATATCATTACAACTCAGTGTTGTAACTCATTCTATTTATTCAAATCAAGTACTCTATGTGTCCTTCATGTGGGATTGAAACTTGATTCACTGTTTTAATGAGTAAATGTGATATACAAACTCATTTACAGACTGAACCTGTTTGATAGGCTACAAAATGGTTGCGAAACTTGCTACTACCAGAAGTCATTGTCACACCAAATACTTAGTACTGCAAGGTAGTGTTCATCCTAAGGCTTTGGGTGGATTTTTACATTCAGCAGGGCTACTTATACTAGCACAGAATAAGTACCCTCTGAGTCTGACAGGCTAGTACAGCACAGTTGACAGCATCAAAGATAGTATAGATGCATACAAGGTTCCTTATACATTGTTACAGTCAAATTACTACATATATTTAACAACACAAGTTATAGACTGGAGGCAGCTGACATTGCAACTTGCTGTGACTTATTGACTCCTGGCACTGCATTACATGTATCTTCAAATGTGATACTGTAGTTCTGACTATTGCAAGCTTTAACCCATCAATTTGACCCTTGAATTTAGTAACTCGGAAAAGACATGGCCCATATGACTACACAAAGACTACATAAATTTACAAAATAAATACCACTGGGCATTTGATATGTTAGTGGTAGACATTTCCGAAGTTATTGGCAATGTAGCACCCTATTAATGCATAAGTTCCACCTAGTTAACATGTTGTGCAGCTGCTATACAGTATTTAGGTTTAAAAGAAATCCCCTACAATGTGCAATAGCCACAGTGAACAAATATATATGAGAGAAGTATCTCATATATTAAAGCATGCTAGCAATGGATACTTTCTTGTGGCATTATCATGATGCCTTCATTGAAGTTGAGGGGCAAACACATTACTTATATCTACTTACTTGCATTGTATGTAAATCACTGAAACTTGGATACTCAAGCATAGTTACAAGATTTGTGTACTGCCATTGTTGTATATTTCCTTGTTAAGAGGGTAATGCCAAGTGGCCAACCTTCCAAGATAAAGACAACAATATCTAACCAAGTAGCTGCTATGCCGGTAGCTGGAGCTCTATTTCATTTGATGGAATTGAAGTGTGAGTGTCTGGGTTTCCATACCTTTTAAGGTTTACATATCTACTCTAGCCTCTAGGTCTAGAAACCAGTGGGAAGTCAACCACATTCATGGCCAGGTTCAATTCCCATGTTTAGATAATTTTTAAAGTCCATCTAACTCCTCTGATCTACTTTTCTTAACTTCAACACAACATCAACCTAACTTCGACACTCTTGGACCTCAACTATACTACTTTTACTTCTTTTCCTGCAGCAAATACACTCAAAATATCAGTATTAATATTCTCCTCAAATCCCTATTGGCATACTAGAGCTACTGAGTACACTATTGGATGACAGCTGACATATATACTGCATCTTGCTGCAAGGTTATAAGAGCAGATATACTGGATTGTTACAACCAAGTGTTCACATCATTCTCCAGAAAGGAGTTTGAACTGAACAGCTCAGCCTGTTTGTGATGCATCATGGAGCCCTCTGAACACAGATTGAGGCAAAATATGGGTATCAAAGGCCAATTTTCGGATCCTTGCTGCACTCATGAGAACTGTTCAGCCATTTGTCACACACCTCAGTTGGTCTTGAATACAGCTCTGTTCAAAGTTGGTCATCATGCTCAGTAAGGCTTGAACACTTGGTTGTAATGATCCAGTATCTGTCTCACTGAATAGGGTCATCCTTCATATTTGCTTTCCAACATTCAAGTTAGTGATGAGTGCAAGATAGTGGGAGTTGTCACCAAAGTGCTTAGAGTGCTGCTGTCAGAGCAACTAATGCTATTGTGTACTGGGTGACTATGATGATTCACAGAAGATGAAGTGAGTGAGACAGTTTCTGTTAGAACTGGTCACTGTACCCATATTTACGGTATACAGTATGGTTACAGGTGCTACTGTAGCCGTACCATAGTATATCGCAAGTTGCAAGCATACAGATGGCATATGGTACGGTATGGCTGCAGTAAACTGTAGATATACAGCCATTACTGTTTATACACAGCCATAGGCAAACCATGCATAGAAATTGTACTACATGTGACATATTTCAACTTTGAAGCCACTTTTGAATTGCTTAAATGCTTTCAAACATATTGTTTGAAATGATGGATACTGTAATGCATCCCATGGACAATGAAAAATATGTTACTGATCAGTAGTAAGTACATCAACCGAACATATTCCATTGCACACCACATGCACAGATCTTCATGCATATCTAATGCACATCTCTCTCTACTAGGCTCTCTCAGAATTCAATCAAGTTGTCTCTGTCTTGAGTCTTGACTCTGAAATAAGTACACTGCCAATTTCCAAACACTGGCTGAGTCGAGCAAGTAATCATATTATAGTTAAAGTTGACATCAGAAAGTACTTAATATACTTATAATTAGCTTAGTCCATCCCAAGACCACAAAGTAAGTACATAATACGGAAATACTAATACTAAAATATTACAACTGGATGGTCTGTAAAATGAAATAGTCATGCTTGAGTCATACATGATACTGTACTGTCTGTGCTCTTAAAGCTTCAGTGTGATTATGTATTTGAGATACATGATTACATTTTTTTAACTTTGAACTTTGAACTTTGACACAAGTGTACATTTGCAAGTTGTTGCAATACGAGAGCAAATTATTGGCCAGCATGCTCACCTAGCACTGTTTGGAGGGAATCTACTACTCTAAGTAAGCTAACTTTGCAAATACTTGAACAATAGTTATACAGTAGCAGTCAAAGACTGAATGCATGCAGCACACATGATACCAAGTGAATTTTCAATACTGTAAATACTAATGAGTGGGTCAGGGCAGAATTTTGGTTCTGAATTCATGTTGAGTATCTTGTAAGAGTGTAATCACAAAGACTTTTATGTACTTTATTGCGAATGTCCCAAGCACATACAGAAATTTAGTTAGTACATAGCTTTTGGAATCCGTGTACCCATATACGAATGGTATACAGCTATAATTCATGCCATCTGTACTATCAGTGACCTAGAATTGCAGCATATAGTATGGGTATGGCATATTTGTAGCTGTATGGTGGCCATAATAGTATGGCTGTATACTGTATATGAACAGTGCACAGTTCTAGTTTCTGTGAGTTTCAACTCTGGAAAGCAGAGATCATCCTCCCCCAATCCTCCCTGCTCACAGACAACTATGATATGCAAAGATGTGGTTGATGTCAAATTGAGGGTCCAGGAAGCAATCGGGAAGAGCACTAGATGTGCTGTAGCAATAACATTGTGGTGGTGGATTATAAATTCTAGTAATGGTTTAGTGAAAGCCACAGTTTCAGTAAACATAGGAAAGTGGAGGTCTTTACCCTCCCCCCCATTTTCCTGGCAGACTCCGGACGGACTCCTGCTAGTCTGTGGACAATCCACGGACTGTCCGCAGATTTTCTGGGTGTCCTGATGACTCCAGATGGACTCCATATGGACACATTTTGGGTGGGCCACCTGCCAAATTGCAAGTGTCCAGTCCAGTTTGTCTCCAGCCAGACTCCATATGGACTCCTTACATTAGCCCATTTTCATGTTTTCTGCCGGACTCTGGGTGGACAGTGTCCTGAAGGACTCCTGCTGGACTCCAATTCTTCTCCAGTAGCACGAATCGAACTCTTGACGTGATGAACATTTATATAAGCAATCAAACATACTCAACTAACCACTAAGCTATTGGTCTGTATTAAATAGACATATTGTATACTACTTAGCAGGTATTACACTCCCGCACACACACAGCACAAGGCACTCGCCGGGTTGTGCTTTGTTTTAAACACCATCGGCAATTCTCATTTTTCATTGGCCACATCGCAATGCCAGCACATCTTTCTTTCCCCCACTCTCTTCATCCCCCACTCTCATCATCCCCCACTCCTTCATCCCCTCTTCTCTCACTCTCCCCCCGCTTTCCCCCACCTCCACCGTTGCCCAAGTTCAGCATCACAACAGTGCCTGTGCATCAACAGCCAACACCCACGCTGACTGAAGCCCAACACCACATCATGATGTCCAAGCCCACGACATCCATACCCATGTGAACAACATCTAAGACAACCCTCAATGCCCACATCTACAACACCCAGCGACCCCACATACAACCTCGAATGTCAATGCCCAAGTCGGTGCTGCCTACGAGCTGGAAGGTAAGTCCAAGCTGCCACCTCGTTTACCTAACACCACCCCGCTAACACCCCAATGTCCACAGCACAACACACATGGCAGCCGCATGTGACACCAACACAGACCACCCACGCACTTGCAACCCATGACATCAATGCCGACCCTGCCCATCAATGTTCTCGCCAACACCCATGTGATACATGCTGCCCTGCATTACCCCAACCCACCACATTGCCAGCTCATACCACATACACCCCCTCGGCGACCACCCAGCCCATGTACACTGTGCCGTCACCATCCCTACCCTTGCCATCCCCACCCTCGCCTGCCTCACCCTGCCCTATTCTGCCATTGGTACCAATGCCGCAGCCCAGCACCACCACCCACGTCAATCCCATCTCCACATCCTACCCAGGCACATGCTTTGACTGCGCCCCAATGCCAATGCGCCCTCCTCACTGTTCACACCCACCCAACCCTCCTCACCAGCTCTCCCACCAATACAGTCACCTGCAACATTGATGCCATCAATCGAGCTCCCCCACCCATACCGGCACCCTATGTGCCCAACATGTCCACATCGCACCCACCCATTCTAACACTGTACGTACACAATGATTCCATCTCATGCCCACCTCAATGTCTGCCACTTCCTACTTCCCCTCTGTATCTATATGTATTGTGTAATATGTTTACTTTATTTGTAGTTAGTAGTTACCCTTTCTCTTCACTTATAGTAGTTAGTTACCCTTCTTGTATATATGTATATATAAATATGAATATATTATCAGTTGCACTACTTCAACTTGTGGGATATACAAATAATAATCCTAGAACATCAGGAGTCCTTATTGGAATGAGTTCATAAGGAGTCCATCTGGAGTAGTATAATTTTTACCTGAACTAAAGATGGACTGCTTCAGGAATTTTTCAGTTCCAGCAGGACTCCTTATGGAATATTAGGACTCCAGCAGGACTCCACCCGGAATCCTTCATTCCGTCAGGAGTCCAGCTGGAAATTCTGGACAAATTCTTGTCCATATGGAGTCCGGATGGAATATGGGGGGGAGGGTAAAGTGTTGGGAAAGCGCATCAACTCAAAGATGACATTTGGATGGGCCAGGGCATTCCTGACCTTTTCACTCTCTGTACTTGTTCGGCATTGAGGCCATCAAGGTGGCTGTGGTGTTTGTATAAGTTATATGCCAGACCTTGAGGAACATCTAGGCTCCTAAAACCTACTGACTCATCTCGTGTTTTTGCTGAAGCAATAAGATGGGAGTTTGCAAGTGTTTGTACACTCAACTCTGTTCCACCTTAATGCGAGATAGCAGCTGGCAAATTGTCCCGCCACACATGATGGAATCAATGAAGGCTCAACTTGTCACTAGTCACAGCAACATATTTATCCCAATTGGGAATGACTTTGGTTATATTTTTATTCGAATAAAAGGTCCAGATGTACAGAGTCTGCATTTGTAATACTATCACAGGGTGGGAGTTTTATTTTTATTTACTCATTTGCCTTTTACTCCTTCCCCACTAAAGCTATCTCTTTGCAGCTTCACAGGTTTAAGCAGTACTATCTAGTGAAAGTGGCTATCTATTTTATTTCACAGAGTTCCAATGTTGTCAAGCATCAGAGTACTTCCGCATGTTGTCAGGCATCCATATTGGACTGACAAATACAAAGAGAGGAAATCTCATCAAATGCAAATGTCAGAATACAGTACCATACAATGTATAAACAAAGGTCATAACATCGTAGTCCCCAACAAACCACACATGTAAACAGGTACCAAAGCCTGTTGACACAGGTTTTGTCATCATCATAATGTTGTTCAAAGAAGTATAAACACAGCTCATCAACTATCGAGAACACCTCACACACATGATTACAATGCATTTACATTGTTCACCCAATATGGCATGTCTAAGAATAGAGATACCAATGTCCTCCTAATATGGAAGACAATGTACTCCATTTTTCACCTCATTAAATACCTGGAAAACCTGTGCACTCTATGATTCCTAAGCCTCAATACACAGTCTCAACATTAGAATCCACACTCGGCATCATTCCTCATTTGGAGAACAATGGGAAGTTAGACATGGGAAAGAATTTGTCAGATGGTTAGGAAAATATATATAAGGAGGCAGGATTATTAGCAGTGGATAGGCTACCCCCAGTTACATTTATCAGTTATATCTAGTAGTACATACCTAGTAGTTACACTTGTCATAGTTAGCCTCCCCAATAGATTTCTACTGTAATATTCCCTTTTATCTATACTTCTTATTGCCCTCAGCATTAATAGTAGTTGTACTTCCTGACATAAAAGCCAGTATTATCAACATCACTCCTGACATCCCATCCCTCACACAAACATAGAGTTGTATCAGTGTCACCATTGACATCCCATAAATCACATATACAGAGAGTCTTGTCAAAATCACAGCCAACATCCCGTAACCCACATAAACAGAGAGTCTTGTCAATGTCACAGCTGACATCCAGTATCTGCTACTACTTCCTACAGTGGAAGCCAGCCACCTATCCCAGTACCCTTCCGACCATAGTTCATACCTTTTCATACAACAAGAGGTGTACCTAAATTGGATCCCTTTCCAAGAAATAGTCACTAGACAATCTCCCCGAACACAGGTGTATTCTGCATGAATAAAGTCACTTCCTGCCAGTATCTTATATATTCATTATCTAGAATGACAATGTCTGGACATGAGTTTGAAACTCTGCTAAATGTCAATATATTTCTCATCTCCACTTTCACCAACACATCCATTAAGGCTTAAATTTGGCATTTATTCTCTAATACCTAATTCAAAATGATATGCCAATTTGTGGAGAATTTGAATAACATTATCAAGGTAGATATTCACTTTGAAGGGAATATGAGGAGCATATCTGCTAGTATCAACAATATATCACTCATTGCACACAATGTCTTCACTAAACTGCTTTCAAATTTCAGATTTCGTTTATGACATATACTAAAAGTATACATGCAAAGTTTTGAGTTATTGGAGTGACAGGTTGTTGAGATATTTGACAATTTATAACTTCTGCCCTATTCCAATACTACTGACACTAATATGCCACTCTCTACTGATGCACTATACATAAGTATCCTGAATATACTTTCTGGCAATCAAACAATGGTTGGTGAGTTTCTATAAGTTTTTAATAGATCTATTGTGTGATCAGAAGTTAGAACCTCGTTAGCCATTGTTAAATACAATTACTAGAAAGACTTTAACAAGCTTTAAGACTTACCCAAGAAATATACTTACACAGTGCTTCCCAAACATTAGGTCCCATATTTCCCATTGTTTCTTGCATGTCAGCTGCCAGCATTGTTAATGCATCCGCTTTTTTGATGTGTTCCTGTTCTACCATCTATGTACAGTAGTTACTAGTATGTTACTAGTGTGTTACTATATGATCACAAATGTTCTAGATTAAGTAACTACAAATGGTTCTGTTTTTAATTGTAATGTCTGTAAAACTATTTCTTCAACATCTAAATGAGACAAGTGTGATGGATAGTAACATCAAGCTTGTGAGATCCATCACATGCATGGGATATTTTGGCAGACTATCTTTGCAGTCAGGAGGGGACAGAGTTGAGTGTGTAAATACTTATAAACAAAGGTGCCCCCCTAACCTACAAATGATAGGCAGGCTCCAAATCACCCCCTTGACTCATGTGAGGAGGAGCCCCTGACTAATCTATGGACCAAACAAACAAACCTCTCCCCTACCTCATGTGAGTGAGGGGCTGGCAAATTGTCCCATGTCTGAGAACATTGGACATCTGTCACTTCTTCTGTGTGATGTGAAGGAATATTTCACCTTCCTCATTTGATATAATGATGTGTGCATGCATGAAATGTATTTTTTATTCTAGCTGACAATGCAGACATCATTTAAGGTAATTATGTACAGTTCTTTACAGCCCCATCCTGCAGAATCTTGTCACCACCCACCTCTCCTGTTATACATCTACTTTCAACTGCCATGACTTAAACTAATGTATATCACATTAGCAAGGTTATTAGCAGTGCTGATCCTAGTCTAGGCAGGGTATGTTATCTGATGGAAGTGCCACAGCCTTGACTGCACCCAGTGCCTACATGCTCACACAATGGACCCCATAAGTGTGGCCAGCCAAATATCATGTATGTCTATTCGAAGCCCAGCTCTGAAGGATGCTTCTGTTGGCCATTTTGTAAATTCATTGAAAAACTTATCAATGTATGCCATTGCACTGAATGATACACAGTAAATTAATCTCAACTTTGTTTCCAAGTCCTTTCACATTTGCAGAGACCTTCCAGCTGTGATTATTTGAAGAGTATGTTGCACTGAATAGTGTGGTAAGCTTTCACAACTCCAATGAATCCCAGATGTGTGAAATCCATGGATAGTCTGATCATGGAACAGTCCACATGCTGTAAAGGGAAAGGAAGGCCTGAGTGTTCCTAAACAAAGAAATATTTATTTTGATGCAAGTCAGTCGGCATGTCCATCCAAACCTGTGAAGCTCTAAGGTGAAGGATTGTATAAGTTTATGACTTTGGTGAGGGAAGATGTAATGGATGTAAAAGAACTTTGAAATGAAGTTCTTCTGCAAGATTGAAGCAATGAGAGAAGAGAGAGAGCAAGAGAATCAGAGAGAGAAACAAGAGAATGAGAATGAAACCTGAGATCCTGAGTATGAGGGGGAGAATAAGTTATTTTTTTAAGACTGTAGATACAGATGTTTTTATAATAAAATTGAACAAGTTAGCTCCCAAATGAGGGAAAGTGTTCGCAGGCAAAGTATAGTAGGTTAGTTCAAACAAAAGAATGGAAAATAAACAAAAGAATGGAGAAAAACAGGGAGAAAAGGAAAGGGTAATGAAAAGCAAAGGATCTTAAGGACCACTGATTGGTTGACCAAGTGTCTGTGTCGGTGTTCTAGGCGCAGTGCAATCCAGATTGGTTTTGAGGGGTTGGGATGTACCTGACACATAGGTGGGATGTTGGTATGTGGAACAATGAGGTATGGATTTGGATAGATGGTTAAAGGATTGAGGATGGAAGAGAAATGAGATGCAAACGAGATGTGTTGTGACATACAAACAGACAGATCATGTGACTGACAGAGTTAATATTCAGATGGCGAACTGCAAGTTCGACGGTGATGGTGGGAGTTGTACCTCAGATCTACAATAATCCGAGTTTCATAGTGCAGGTGCAATGCCTGCTCTACAATGCCACAACATGTGAGCACTTGTGCACCTACACAGTCACAGGTGGATTTATAAGTCGTTTTTGCATAAGATAGGCCTCATACATACTTGACCAACTCATGTGATCAAGATTAGATTTGAAAATTGGCCCAACAGATTCATGGACACATATTTGGTGGGACTTGATGGGAAACAGGTGGCATGGGTGGGTAAGAGATATCAGGGACATAGAGTACTCCCAAGTCCCACCAGATTGGAAAAAGGACTTGGTGGATCAGAAGATAACATGGTATACCATATGATGGAACAGTTGGATTCTTGCTGTAACTGTCATAGAGATAAGCTGGAGATACATAGATTACTATTCCCACTACCTTTTAAGGTAGTAGGGTTTTTGTAGAGGGGAGAGACGAATTTTGGACTTTGGAAATCTGGCAACAGGGTCTCACTACTTTAGGATCTTTGGCAACAAGTTCATACTGCTTTGGGATGGCTTTCTCCCATCACACAATTGTTACTGTGCTTGGGCCAACATCTACATACTTACAATAACTGCAATTTGAACAAGTACATTTTGTCTGCACAATTTTGGCCATTGCATCCACTGATGGGTAATAGTCATTCTTTTCAAATCTCAGTACATGTATGGATACAACTGGAGTCTGACACTTCAGTAAGTTGAAGCATATGTAGTACTTATTTCAAACTTATTTACAGCCAGACAGACTACAGTCCTACAGATTTTATATCCTCATATCTAGAAACTGAGTGGGTGACTTCCCACAGTGTTAGAATTACAGAATAGATATCTAAACCTTAAATTGTGGTACTTGGCTAAAGTATGTCTGAATTTCTAAACCATAAGACATCAAGTACACAGACTTGCAATTGACTGGCATTAGGTTCTAAGCTGTCATCATTATCTAATCAAAATCCCTTTATGCGAAAGAAAACATGATCAGTGTTATTTATTGGACACATACACTTATCACAACTAGTAATTGCCTAGTAACATATATTTATGATATGTTCCTACCCTCTGCCACATACTACAAACAATATCCAGGCCAATAGCTATGATAGTACATGATACATGCTGTTTCTGCTCTCTAGATGTACAGTATTGTGCTGCTCCTTGACACACTTAATGGAAAATCACGAATTGTGTGTGAAATAAGAACTTACTATAAAATCTAAGTTTACAGCTTTCCTACTAGATATATTTAAAGTATGTTCTCCAAGTTTTATGGTCCCACTGCAAATATTATGGCTTGCAGAAAGAGAACACTGAGGGGGAGTGATTTTGGTGCCGAAGCACGACTTGACACAGTAAAGTGATGGCTGTAACAGCCCTCGTTTCAGTGAGATCACCACTGTACAACACTGTGTGAATTGCTCTTTGCTTGTCACACATTGTCCCAACATTGTCATGTTTTTCATCTGGTATTTGTTTTAGCCTCAGTTCCCATGTACAGTATTAATATTTTGTACAACTATTCCTTAGTTCATTACAATGTTGCACCAAATCATTTGTGATGTAATTGTGGCTGGACACTTAAAAATTTGCCAAATACATCACGAAATTGAGTGTTGCAAGTCAGAATTCAGACTAATCTTCATCTCTCTCAATCAGTTCTTAACCAAAATATTTGGGGATTTATGTCGGGTGTGATATAGCATGTATTAGTATTTATGCAAATTTAATAAGCAATCCGACGGGAATTGGAGGCAGCAGAGCCAACTGTGTCAAGGAGCGGCACAATACTGTACCATTTACAGTGAATAATGAAGTCTGGGTTGCCTACATTCCTTCAGAATTTTTGGGAGACCATGTGAGAAATTAACACAGTATAACTCAGCAAAAACATGGGCAATTTTTTCAGAAAAATCCAAAGTAGCATATCAGCAGGTGATGAAGCTGATGGACTGATAAGTCGGCAATCACCTTTGAAGGAAAGCCATATCAGTACACTGGTCACCATGTATAACTAGTTGTATAACTGATATTTAGATGATGTTCACTGACCTTTACAGATGTGTCTAGCTAGAGTAGGTGATCACTGGGTTATAAAAGGTGATCAAGCTCAGTGAATTACAATATCAGTAGGCCAGTCACTGATTATTAGTAGTAATACACTGCAACATGCATCGATGTGATGTCATTAGATAAGGTAATCACCAGGTTATAGGCTATGACACTGTTTCTGTCATGAATGTATAAATTTGGTATAAGGGCTGAAAACCACAAGTGATAAACTTTATATGAGTACATGAATATCCAACTTAAATTTCAATACTATTTACACAAATTACCATGTCACCATTGACAGTATCTACAATGTAATAAACCTAAGACATGTCATATATGAAATTCAGAGACAAAAGTGCTCATCAGACAATCCAATCCATTAACAAGAATGAGGAGTGACTGGATTCTGCATGGATTTGGCAGTTGTCCAACAGAGTGTGAGGTACCCTTGAATGTTCAGTAAATTCATGAACAAGTGCGACATCAATCACCTTTCCAGATGGTAACCAACAACATATCAATAATCATAATAGAACATTATACCTTTTTAACAGTAGCTCAAACACATCAGATAATAGTGTACTTATCAGTATATCGACATGCATTAATGCATTAACAGTTATGTCAAAGTTAAGTATGTACGATGACAAGTTACTTGCAAGTTACATGCCTAGTCACCAAATATCACCAAGCAGCACCTAATATATTATATGGTTCACCTGATTCAAGCCTGACTTGGTTTCATCATAACCCACTTCTGCTCCAACTGCACATATTTATAAAGCGACGAATGTCGACTTGCTCATTGTTTCTTCTCCACCCCTGGGACCCTAATTATTACAGTGTGACAGGTACACATTACATTTTCGCATTTATAGCTATCACTTATTCTGATATCATTATTCACAGCTCCGTGAACATTGAGCATTGGACCATGGTGACTAGGACTTTTAGGACTGTCGACACTGTTAGAGGGAGGGTGCTAGAGTTATGGCAATGTATTTTTTTCGGAATCTTGTAGTCTGGGATTTCTTTGTATAATGTAGTGCTGCATGTATTTGAAATGGTAGTATTGTATTATGCTTCTTTCTGATGTCTGATATGCAATACAAAATGAAATGAGAGTAAGATACCTACTAAGCAGCACTGACAGCAACCTATACATGGTTTTATTAGAGATTGGCCATATCACCTATAATCAGCATATATCTCTATGGTCAGCATTTTCAACAGATGTCAGACTTATAAATACAATATGTAGGATAACCTGTGGATAAATGCTTCTTGAGCCATATCACCCCTTCGGATAGCTGATGGACTGATATGTGCTGACATGGCAGAGATATGCACAAATATGTTGATTTTGATTTTTCCAACATTATACAACTTAACAACAAAGAAATACATCCCCACTACCTTTTAAGATAGTAGGGTTTTTGTAGAGTGAGACATTAAAAAAGGACTTTCAATCTCCAGAGACAGGGTCATGCTCCTTTAGGAAGGCAGCCAAACTTCTGCAGGCTTTTCCCATCATGCCATGAACTAAGCATAGACTAGCACCTTGCCAGTGCCTGCCATTTGAACAAGTGCATGCATCTTGGACTGAATCACTTTGACTTTTTCTCTTATAATAATAATTAGAGTACTGTATCATACTTATGCTTATAAGTATATGCCATTACACTACATCCTAGTATGTTCATTCATAGAGCGACTAGTAAGGTAAGTAAAATGACCTTGCACTTTGTTGTTCATGGTTCCAACACGGTTCCCTGGGAGTCTGGTGTGAATATATGCTTTTCTGAGTAGTTTATGGCCTTGGTGTTTGCAGTCTTCAATGTAGTCATTATAAATCTAATGTATGCAATTACATCTTACTCTAAGCTAGCAACATACAGCCTGTGAACATTTGAACAACCTTGACTTTAGTCTTGACTAAGTTAGAGAAGCCACCTGGAAGCCACAAAGCATCAAATTTACTACACAGTAAGTTGGTAGAACTACACATAAGTACATACTACATAGTTTATAAGTAACAAAAGTAGTAGTAGGTCCTGCCACTTGCTGGCCCTATGATTTATACTTCTGCTGGAGGTTGCGGAGAGATAACTGATTGCTTCAGGGATGTTTGATATCAGATGCCGAAAACAGGTTTAGAAAAGCATTTTGAATTGGAAGGGGGGTCAAGAGGCCTCTCCCAGACATACCATCTGGAATATGTTGAATTCGAGATCAGCTGTCAAATAGAACTGATTCAGCCAAGATTCTGACAGCAGCTGATGTCACTTAGGTTGATTTAATATTTATTCTGCATTTATAAATGCTGTGGGAAGTCACCCAGTGATGCTGCTAAATTAGAGCAAAGATTCAAGTTGGATTCAAGTGAAGGCTAAAATCAATCTTGTGTATAATAATGGTTGACTTCCCACTGGTTTCTAGACCTAGAATAGATATCTAAACCTTAAAAGGTGGCACTCGGCTAAAGTAAGTCTTAGTTTCTAAACTGTAGTGCATTCACACACACAAATCCACATTGTCCATCATTAGATTATAAGCTGTCACCTTTATCTAATTGGAAACCCCCAACGGCAGAGTAAACACAATAATCCACATTATTCATTGCAGCATATTTGCAAGCATACTTCGAAATATATATTGACTGAATATTACTACCCACTGTTACACACTACAGGCAATATCCTGGTCAAGAGTTGAGACTATCATTGATAAATATATGATGTATGCCTTCTTATTCTCTATTCTGTACAATTTATAGAGAATAATGATGTCAGTGCTGGACACATCTTCTTGGAACTACTTGGGAGACTATGTGTGGGGATCACCAATTGTCTATAGGTGTGACACCATGTCACAGGTATGTCACACCATTACACTTCCTCAGGCATTGACTCAGCGTCATAATTATAGCTACACTGCATGTATTTCCTCCAAATAACTTTTGTGGTACTCTGTAATATACTATATTTCGACTG
>JASFCZ010000063.1:0-18664 GCA_036937155.1 Cyathus pygmaeus
CTCATGGAACATAGCACCAGCAGCAAATGCTCGGCAGTAGTCCTGGTACCAGTCAGGAAAGATTACCTCCAGAAACGTGGCGATGTGTCAAGAAACACAACGACTACCGGTGTAATAGATCTTGACAGCTCCATAAGTTTGACCACTCTTGGTGAGCTCCCCTCCCATATATAAGCCCCTTGCGTGAACATATAGTGTGTGCATGTGCATGAAGTGCCCATGTAGCGTGCTCATATAGTGTATACATGAAGTGGCGTGCATGTAACGCCCATGTAGCATGCTTGTATAGCACGTGAAACTTGCACGTGCATGAAGTGCCCATTTTGTGCGCTTGTATAGCGTGGGAAACTTGCGCATGTGTGAAGCGCCCATTTAGCACACTCATAAAACGCATACGTGAAGCACCCATGTAGCGCACTTGTAGCGCATGTATGTAGGAGTGCTACACATGCGCGCTATACACTAAATGGGCACTTCACGCACATGCATGCGCTATACAAGCATGCTAAAGCGCAAGTCGCATGCGCTTTAAGAGCGCTTCATGCACACACTGTATGAGAGCAACCAATAATTGCATGCACAGCAAGAGACTTGAAGCATGTAGATCAAAAATATGACAGGTAGAGTGAAAGTTAGGCATGCAAATAAGACTGGAGTGTGCAGAACAAGACTGGGGCATACTGAAGGAGACTTGAGTATCCATAACAAAGTTGGGATGTGTAGAGCAAGACCTAGGCATGTAAAATGAAGCTTGGGTACATAAAGTAAGACTGTGGTGTAGTCGAATCTGGAGTGCATAGAATGAGGCTTTTTGGTGAATAGAACAACACATGGATGTGTTAACAAACCTTAGTCACATAGAACATGTCTGGGGTGTATAGGATGAAGTAGGGACTGTGTAGAATAATGCTGGAATGCATTGGATGAATCTGTGGTGTATAAATGGAAGCATGAGTGAGGTCTTTACCCTCCCCCCCATTTTCATGCTGGACTCCAGATGGACTCCTGCTAGTCCACGGATTGTCTAAGTAAAAAAACTGTGTGTGTTGGATTCAAACTCTCGACGTGGTGAACCATTACCTAAGCAATAAACAGATATGACTAACCACTAGGCTATTGTTCCATATTAAATATATATATTGTGTAATACTTACCAGGTATTCCACTCTCACGCACCAACAGCAGTGACAGCACATGGCACTTGTAGGGTGTGCTTTGTTTTAAACACCATCAGCAATTCCCATTTTTCCTTGGCCACATCTCAACACCAGCACATCTTTCTTTTCCCCACTCTCATCATCCCCTGCTCCTTCTTCCCATCTTCTCCCACTCTCCCCCACTTTCCCCTACCTCCATTGTGACCCTCGTTCAGCACCATGACAGCACCTGTGTGTCAACAATCAACACCCTGCACCCACCAACAGAAGACCAATACTACATCACAACACATGATGTCTACATCCACACCCACATCAACAACACCCACAACAACAACGAACACCCACGACTACAGCACCCAGTGCCCACGCATACAGCATCCAACATCAACACCCAAGTGAGTACTAGAAACACCGCTTTTGTGACTTTGAAATGGCTAAATATAGTCAAATTAATGCTGAATCAATGTCAAATGCTGTTAAGAAGTGGTAGAACAGACATTTAGCACATTTATGGGTACAGGTACTGACAGGTTGCAGGTACTGAGAACTCAACCTGTACCCATCCATACCCATAACCTGGCAGGTTTCCCAACTCATGCTGTTCCCTAGACATAACTGTAATACTGTATATATCCAACTTCACCTTATGCTAACCACTATTGTACATTCTTGAGTATAATACAAATTCCATATTCAACTTCTCCTGTACTTTCTCAAGCAACATGTAATTCAAATGCTCGGAAACACCATTCTCCCCAGGAGTGTGGTGGACTGTCAGCTTTTGATGGATTCCTCGCTGCTCAAGGTAGTTGCAGAATTCATCATCCAGGTAGTGCGGTGGGCAAATTGTTTTGGGCTGAGTTCTGCAAATCTGCCGGCAGAATCAATTCTGCCAAATTGGGCATTTTGTGGTAGAATAAAAATTATGTTAAATCATTAAAAAACAGTATTTCCGAGGTCCCATCAGCAAAAAATCCGTCTAAGGTCAAACTCCCATCTCTCCCGAGTCCCTTTGATGTGATATCACCCTCAAATATTACTGCATTACTACTTGATGAAGTTATTTGTTCAATTTTGGTGAGATCCATCATATAATCTTGCAGCCACGAAGTCAATGCTAAGTATACTTTCTCAGCATAGTAGCACTAAGTACTGTACATTGCAATTCTTCAAGGTTACTGCAGACTTTTAAGTTCATCAATTTTGTATCTTCATATGTTTTGACTCCATTGGTAATGGGTGTGTAATATCCTCAAACCATTCTTGATCCTCGAGAGATTATTGATTAATAGACTATAATGGTACCTACATGTAATAATGCAATATTAATGTATATATTACTATAATATTACTAGCTATAACCTTCAACTACAGTCTTTCCCCACACTCAGAGTCTATTCATGTCAGATACCAATGCAGATGAGGGTTAGACAAAAGATTTCCTCACCAAAGATAATAAAATACTGTCTGTGAGTGGTAAAAGGCTTCAAATACAGCCCAGTATCGAAGCTTTGGATGCCTAACCTAAAACATTCTGCCATGTACTGCCTGATCCCCCAGCAATTCTGCCATTCTGCTGATATTCTGCCCATCATATTGGCAGATTGACATATATTTTGCCCACAACACTACATCCAGGTACTCTCCGCCTCAATCCGACCTCAAGCATGCAATAACAGCTTTTAGATGAATGTTAATCCAGGCTTCATCCATTATGGAATCAAAACACATCAAGGCCGTGAAGGAGCCATGGTGCTGTTCAAGCCGCAATGAAGCACTTGGGCAGATGCTCCTCACTAATCAGTGCCTTGATAAGATTAAGGCAATGCACATACATTTGGAGGTGCTTGAATTGATTCAGCCCAATGGAACACATTGCACCCAGCCACAACTTCCAAGAAACTTGGGGGTTTTTGAGGACAGGGATGATGAAGTCCCTGGTGCAGTGGATGATGATGGTGTAACTGCCAATGGTGATGTAAGGTTACCAGCATGCCCAGGTATGTAGTTATTCTCATAGTGTTTCAATTATGCACTAAGATAAGAACTTGCAGTGTCTGTGTATCCTAGGGCACTCGAAGTCCTCAAGGCAAAGCTTAACATTCCAGACCTTCATGAGTACATCTGCTGCTTTCTTTATGACCAGCTCAACCCAGATGGTCTTGGTGCCATGGGGATGGATGTTGACATTGAGAGATGCCCCGAGATTAGTTAGACAAGTTTAATTGTCAAAATATTCAATTCTGCCACCTGTCTCTTTCATGCCCCAAGTGACCTCTCTGGAATTGGTGGTATGCACAGAGAGATTATACATGCAACACCCTCTAGGTGCAATGGCAGAGGGTGTCACAACTGTGTCTTCATCCACAATGACCCCAAGTGTGACGGCTTTCAAGGGCTTCAAGTCACACAAGTTCAGCATTTTCTTTCATTTGGGCATCAGGGCAAGATATCAAGCAGCACTCATTTGATGGTTCGAGAAGTTAGATGATTTCCTGTGTGAAAACACTGGCCTTTGGACTATTCAGCAGGCCCCTTGATAATCCCACCAAAGGTTATATACATGTCCCCCTCCATATCACCCAAAAAGGAAATTATGTTAGATACGATTTAGCAGGCATCCCCCTGTCAGGGTCCAAAAAACTCCCATAATGTTAGATACAAAATTCCCCTCTAACAGGCTTGCTCTGCAGTAGGTTAGATAATAGTCCCCCTCACAACAAGTGCCCACAGCACAGCTGCAGCTTCGCGGTAGCAATATTTTCAAAATTTTCTCATGATCAATGCCTAACAATTGCCTAATGATGCCAATGTCTTACATGTATAATATGTGGAATTCAGGCCTGAAGTCAGTGCCAGCCATTAAGCACACTGCAAGTCTGCACAGCTGGTACAATTATGACTTGTTAAGTTCTTTTACATACATACTGTATACTTACTGTATAGTTTTCACAATGTTTTCACTTCAGAACCTGAGCTGTAGTCTCATGTCAATAATATAAGTAACTTCATGTCTGTCCATTGAGTGGATCTCGCAATTGTTGGTTAATATGTTTTCAATACTTATGTTTGTAACTGTAAGTAATGAAAAGACCTGAAGTCTTTCTATTTATAGATGTACAGTGTTGAGTTGTCCACAGCATCTTTAACACTTACAGGAATCAAATGTACACTTTTCACTGACCTTTTGGACCAGAAGGAACCTATGAGTGGTCTGAAGCAATGTAGACATCCCCAGAGCAAAAAAAAACGGCTGTTACTAGGCGAAAAACGTATTTTGTGCATTTTTTATCACCTGCTAATCCCAGGAAACCCCTCTAATTAGAGGTGAGCTTACCCCCTAAGCTCACCTCTAATAAGAGGGGTTTTCAGTATTCTGCTCCAAGCAGGGTTAAAGGAGGGTTAGCGTCGACTTCGCAGAAATATTATGGGGGCGGGAGATGGGGGAGATAAGGGAGATGGATAGCAACCAGGTTGATAGATCCCGGCTCTGTTGCCTCCCACTCATCATCCCGACTCTGTATGCCGCCCATTGCTCCCGCCCACCCACCCATTGTTCCTGTCCGCCCTTGTTGTTTCCCATGCCTGTTTCCCGCCCTAATATACTAGATCTTAGAGATTAAAATAGATGAAAGAGATCTGAGATGGATAAGAAGGAGATGGCAACCAGCTGATACCGTTGCCTCCTGCTCATCGCCCCGCTCCTAAGGCCGTATCATTGCCACCCATTGCCATCCGCCCCTCCACTCATTGTCACTCATTTTTCCCGTGCCCATTCCCGCCCCTAATTTAATAAATTAACTTGAATTAATAGATTGAAATAGATAAGAAAGATAAGAAGATCAGAGAGATAACAGGTTGCCTCTGCACACTGCCGCACCTCCGTGCGCTCGGCAACACTGTCAGCCTCCTCCCGCCCCTCTGCTCATTGTCCGCTCCCACCTCCCGCCCTTGTTCTTTCCTGTGCTCATATCCCGCCTCGTAGTTCAAATAATTTAGATATTTTTAGATAGTTAATAGATAACTGTTTATTACTTGTCGCCAATTGCCGTTCACCCTGCTCATCACTGCGTGCTCACTGTGTCCCACCCTTATCCCGCCCTTTTCCCTTCTTTTTTGCTTTCCACTCCATTGACCCATCCCCAAATTTAATAGTATACATAGATACCATTGACTAACACAACAGTACCCGGCCTGAGGTCAATGAGATGTTATACAGTGCATGCACAAGTTGTGCATTTGTGTGATATATACCCTAAGATACAGGTGCATAATAACGGTCGTATTGTGTAACGGTTAAATTTGGCGCTGGTTACTGTCTCTGTGAGATCGAGTGTTCGAATTTTGTTTGACGACACAAAATTTTGCATTGGCGAAGTCTTACACTTGCTTTCAAATGTTTCACTATAGTAAATCCTTCATGCTCAGAAAGCTCCCTTATATGATAAGCACTGTCTTGAAGGTAAATGGCATATACTAATGAATGGTGAAAGGGCTACCAACATAGTAGCGTGAATGCTATGCATATTTCTAATAGTAGCTGTAGTTCTGAGTTGTACTTCTTATTTTTACAGGTAACATGTATTAGATTTGTACACTAAGTACATGTTACATAGATTACATGGGTAAGTACTGTAAAGAAGAGCATTCACCCTTAACCCTCAAGGGGAGGAAGGAGAGCAAGGGAGAAGAGGGGGTAGAAAAAGCAAGGGGATTGGGAATTGTGGTCAAAAAAGCGAAGGAAGGAGAAGAGAGATGGGGAGATAGGGTCAGAAAAGCGAAGGGCAGATAGGAGTGCAAGGGAGGGGAAGGGGTCAAAAAAGCGAAGGGAGGGTAAGAGAGCAGGGGAGGGGATGGGGTAGGAAAAGTGAGGGGAGAGGTAAATGGGGTCAAAAAGCGAAGGTAGGAGATAGGGTAAGAAAGAGGAGAGAGGGGAGAAGGGGAGAAGATGGGGGTGAAAAGCGAGGGATTGGGAGATGGTATCAAAAAAGCGAGAGGAGGGGAGGAGAGCAGGGGAGAAGATGGGGTGAAAAAGCGAAAGGAGGGAGAGATGGGGTCAAGAAAGCGGAGGAGAGGAGAGATGGGGTGGAGAATGGGGGGGAAAAGGCGAGGGGATGGGGAGATAGGCGAAGGGAGGGGGAAATAGTGGGGTCAAAAAGCGAAAGCAGAGGAAGGTGCAAGGAAGACGGGGTCAAAAAGCGGAGGTGGTAGGAAAAGGCGAGGGGAGTGGGAGATGGGGTCAAAATTAGAAGGGAGGGGAAAACAGTGTGGTCAAGACTCAAAAAGCGAAGGTAGGAGAGGAGAGAAGAGGAGGAGATGGGGCTAGGAAAGCAAAGGGAGGGAAAACATGTACTCAAATATCTCCCAAAATTATTCCTCTCCACATTTAAGGTGGCAGAAATTTGGCAATATATGTGAAGGCGAGTGTGCCTCGAGGTCATGCAAGGGAAGTTGAGGGCCAATTCATACATGTATGCTGCAAAGGAATTAGTGTAGTGTAAGAAATGAGAGAGAGGGCAGACACATACTGATATAAAAGGAATCAGGATTAGTTGACTCAATCCATTTCCTCAGGCCTCATATCTCATCTGTCTCTCATACCGCACTGCGACCTGGTGTGATAGGCCAGTGGAGTGATTGTGCATGCACTGGAAGAGTGTCAGCATGCAGGGGGTTGAAGCGATCAATGCCTCTGAGCAATACTCACAGTATCAGCGGCCTGGCCTCCATCATCATCGGATTCATGATCACAACTCACCATGTGCATATATCCCGTAGTCAGACTGTCCATCCTTGAGAGGCTAACAAGAGGTTCGATAGTTTGATGGTCCAGTAGGTCGGGTGTTGTGACCAAGTCGTGCGCTATCTCGAAGACTTGTCAGCATGGGCTCCAAGTTCTTTCTAGGAGATTCAACTTCAAGCACCAGGTTTCCAGTATGCACTCGAAGATTTTGAACGAGATATGAACAAGATGTGAGTGATTGGGGAGATGTAGTTGATGAGTCAACGGGTGGCAGTGGGGTGTCACGCTAAATGAGTGAGTGGATGATGGTTGTGTGTATGTAAGAAAATATGGCAGTGGCAAAAAATGCGCAAGACTGTAGATCACATGACACTGATGCTCCGCGCGCACTGTATGGTACACCGTCCATCCCGTCTTGATCCCGTCACTCTGAAAGTAATATTTAAGCTGATACATAAGTATGTTAGTTACATCTGCAATATACATTCCATTACATATCTCTCGTGGTATTCAGTTGACTAGGACAATAAGCATTAGTATGTAACCGCCAACAAGGCATCAAATCTATCAACTAAGCTTTGAATCTCCAGTTCCTCATTCTCTGCATCCTCGTCCTCGTCTTCATCCACATCCCCTGCACTTTCATTAAAATCGTCGGTTGTCAATCCTAAAACATCCTTGAAGCCATCCAATGCACTAGCATCCAGTGATGCGGAAGTCAAACATTTTAGAAGGGTTTGGTCTAAGCAGTCACCCGGTGATATGTCGCCAGTGAAATCAGGTAGAGAAGCTATCTTCTTGAACTTCTGCATGTGCAAATCAGCAAAGCATGTACGCTCGAGCCGGTAGCATTGAACTTGGTAAGCGAGAATTGGATTTACTTCCTTAATTTCATCCTCTTTGGCACGCAGGAACCGGTTCTCATCACGGAGATGAGTGATCACTCGACAGATCTCAATATTGACCCTGGTAATTTCTTCTCGAGCACGGCATATCTTGAAGTATTGATCCATCAAGAGGCGTGATGTAGGTCTGGCCCATTGCCGCTGTCGAATGTCTTGATGGGTGTCGCGAAGAAGATCAAAATCTGCTAAAAATGCGTAGTTGACGACCTCGTCCCAGGAGAGCTGCTGGCATGAAGGTATCATTGCCCGCACTGCACTGTTATACCAATCCAACGCAGTGCATATTGCCTGTGAGCGACTTTTGAGTGCCTTTGCGATGTGTTTTCGAAGTTTATAACCTATGAAATGTGATCCGTGAATCAACTTGTAGATGTCGATTGACAGGATGGAAAGTACTTACCGGTCTGCAACATGTTCATCTTGGTAAGCTCAAACATGCGCAATACAACAAGAGACTCAAACTCATCAAGGCATCGCTGATACCGTCGCCTACTCACTCGTATTGCAGTGTCTTTCCATTTCTCCATATCAGGCATCCAGTGTATTACAATGTCGAGTTCGCACTCAATTTGTTGTAAAGCCTGATGGTCTTTCTCGGCATTTTCAGTGGCATGTCGCAGCTGAGTCTCGCGTGACGGTTTGCGGGTCTTCTTTCCATTCGCTGTGAGAGCAGGGTTCGTGCCTATGTTGACATCCCACGCTGCCAGGATATTTTTAAGTGCATCCCTACACAATTGAGTTAATAAACAGTACAGTGGTTCTTACAAATGAGGCACTTACTCGCTGCTCATGTAGTTTACGAGCTTCTGGTAGTACTCCATTTCGAGAGTCTCCTCAATAGGCTCCTTCGATAGCCCTAATAAATACTTCCGTTCCTCCTCCAACCAACCATCAAAGACCTCTGGACCAACAATTCCTTGATCAGCCATTGTCTTTTGCAGGTCTTTCTCTGTGCACAGAATATCTAAAGCTTGTCGGTAATTGTTAACAAGAAAAGTACCTTGCAGAGGTAAGAGACTGGTAAACGACATGAAATGTAAGGCTTACTGAGATTTTGCGAAGTCTCAAATGCATCCATGTGCTTCATGAACTCGACAAGACTTTGCTGTCGATGAAACACACTACTGTGACGGATCTGCGAGGCTAAGGCATTTGGCCTGGAGAAGAAGCGCTCACAACCCTCTAGATCCTCTAGTCCAAGCCCTCGCACGTATGTTGCAAGGTTTGACAGTTGATACCGGCAGTTATGAGCATGTCCATGGAAAGACCCCACAAGCGATCTATACCTGAGTTCTTGGGCATGTTCTCCTAGTGCACTGTTCTTGAGCATTGTTCCGAACTGACATCCTATGTCATATCCTCTGCCTAGGTTAGTTCCAAATGTTACCAGTAGTGATCCACTACGGCAAGTGGATACTTTGACCTATCAGATAATTTTAGAAATGAATTAGAGGTGAAGATGAAAACCAAACATACAGTTCACCACTCCTAACCATATCAACAACACGGAGAACATAACCATGCCTACAAAGGGCGATAAAAATACCAGTTTCGTCGAATACTCCCCACATGCGTGCAGTAGTTTGACTGGATATATTAGACCAGCGACCTTCACATGTGTTCTCGACTGTCACAGCTAGTATGTCATCAGCGGCGCCAGTCAATTGAATGGTGGACTCATCGGAAACAGCTTCATCTGATGTCTTCACCCAGCCGTTCACAACCTCCCTAGAAATGTAATAGTCACCTCCAACCTGCCTAGAGTCTGGAAGCTCTCTGGAAGTTTCTAGTCTGGGCTCTCCTGAGATCTCTGGTTCTGTGCTTCGCTTCCGAGAAACACACTTCGCAGAATCATTACCATCCATGGCAAAGAGCATCGAAAACTCTAGGGGCTCTTCATCTTTAAGCTTGTACGTGCAAGCTGAACAAGCGTTGCGTAGTCGCCAGTTATCTCTATCCCGTTGTAATGCAGAATCAAGTCGCTTCTTTGCTTCATCCTGAAGCCGAAGGTAGAGGTCATAACAGATCAAAAATTGTTGGCTTAGGTAGGGTTTGAATGGTGAGCCATGAATATCACAAAGTGACTTCACAAACATCTGAATTGCGAGATGAGGGCAGTGGAGATGTGTTGTGTGATATAACTCCAGTACGTGGGTTGTGATCGCCAGAGATGGTTTAAAGGAAGCACAAGGCATGAGCCCGAGACTAATAAACCCTGCAGCAATCCCTTGTTCAGAGTCAACGACACTTGTTACTTGTTGATATGATTCTGTCGAAGTCAGCAGAAATCTAAGTACAAGATCTCAAGGAGATACATACGGAAAACATCGACAATGAAAATTTTGCTGCCTTCGCCTGAAAAGTCACTGATATGCTCCAACCCAAGATCTCCAAGATCTTTTCACCACCGAAGATAGGCATCTGTCATGAACTCTATTTGACATTCAAATCCTTCATTCCACTGCTCGGTCCTGTACCTTCGTGTTCGATGATCGTTACTGGTGCTGATGCAGTCAATAGAGGGAAATGAGAACTTAGACAGAAGTAATGTACTTACTGCAAATCATTAGATCCATCGTCTAAGAGTATTTGAGATAGCTCTCCACCAGCATGACTTATGTCAAGAGGGACATTCCCATCCAATACATCATGGATATCGAATGTCGAGTCATGGATCGGGTCTTCATGATCAGAGCGGCATTGAGGAATATCGAGTATTCGTGCTCATTTGATCTCTTCATCTTCTAATGCATCTGTAAGCATGTTAGCGACACCGAAGTTTCAGTGACCAGCATAATGTAGCTCCAACTCACCTGCTTTTCTCTTGCGTGACCGACCAAGCTCCTCTGCCATCTCCTCTCGTGTATCCTTGATTGACAAGTCATGCTGGACTCTTTGTATCCCATGAGCTGTTTTTTTAGATGTTATGGAGAGTGTTTTCTTTGGCGCGGTACGTTTAAATATCACCCGACGCATTATGCACTCGCGTAGTCAACACATAATTTAAGTTACAGACGAAAAACTGGCGAGATCAAATCACAAATTGAAACATGTCTCAACATGGCTAATTTCAACACGTCGCGACATGTTAATTAACAACTTACCATTAGTACTAGATCACTATGTAGTATCTGTGTGATTAGTTGACTCGCTGGTCATTATGGTAAATACCACATAGAGTTTGAACAATATCCTTGTCAATGAGTGACTCGCATGTATATAGTCGAGTATAAATCTGTGTGACTAGTCATTATGTGCATCTTTAGTCAACTCTCGAGTATAAGTCATTATGAGTACATAGGATTCACTTGAGTATTTATGTTGACTACTTAGTCTAGTCTGCAAGTGAAATCTATTTAAGTAGTCGCATGTACAGAGTCAAGTATTTGTGTGACCACTGTAGTCAATAACTAGTATTCAATAACACTTTAGTCAATGTAGTTGAACAATGTATCTCTTTACTAGTAGGTCACTCCGACTCACTCCTTGTGAATAACCATTGACTAGTACAGACTACTAGTCAATAAATACTATGCATTGAATATCACTTTAGTCAATTTAGTCGAGATAATGTATCTCTGACAATAGTCGCATGTAGTATTTGCATGACTAGTCGTTGACTACAAATTGACCATAGTAAAGTGTCCCTTTGAAGGTAGATATTAGAATAGCCATATCTCCATGACACTATGCCCAAAAGACTTCAAATTTTCCATACTGTAATTATGCGTATAGGAGTATGTGATACAGTGTAAGTCATATTTTTGCGAATTTTTTTTCGCGTCTAATTCCCCTCATGCTTTTGGTGAACATGTATCTATCAATTATCATATATAGGTATATGATAGGAGAATTCCCGCGGAAACAAGCATAGGTTTCCTGATATATTAGCATATTATTGCCCTAGAAGTTGGTGAAGAACACTGGAATTGGATTCATTGCTGTTAGCATGCAGCAACATGACATCGGTGTCATGTCTACCTGCTCTCATAGCATATAATTAGCACTCACACAATTTAATTCAACGGGGAAATAGAAGTTTGGGTAATGGGCATCGAAAACATTGTGATAAGGCTCAGATTATCTCAGTACTTATAGCACAGTGAGGGATTGAAAGAACATCTAGTGCTCAACATGTCTAATTACTCCTCTAGTACTACAGCAACTGAAGCTTCAAACCCCGAGCCTGAGCTGCATATCGATCTCTCTACTCTGGACAGTGAGGCACGCATAAAGCTCGCTATTCAGGCCCTCCATACCTCCAGACTGAAGGCGGATGGGCTTTATAATCTCAGCATCCGACAGGTGGCCAGGGACTTTGATGTTTCATGCAATACCCTTTCAAACCGTATGGCCGGGATCCAAACCAGGCAAGCATCCCATAGATCCCAGCAGAAGCTGTCCCCTCCGCAGGAATCAGTTTTAGTCGAATGGATTAAAGAAATGGGCTATCGAGGCATGTCGATCTCTCACTCTACCTTAATCGAATATGCCTCGGATATATCAGGAAAAAAGATTGGCGATACGTGGGTACGCCAATTCTTATCTCGGCACCCTTCTCTGAAGGTCAAGTGGATGACAAGCCTTGAGCAGTGTCGCGCGTGCTCCCTGAACTCTACTGTTGTTGACGAGTTTTACGTGATGCTACAGGATATTGTCAAGAAATATGATATTCCTGCTGAGAATATTTACAATGCTGATGAGAAAGGCATACAGTTAGGGGTTGGCAAGCGGGTTGCTGGGATAGTGGACTGTGACCAGAAAACTGTTTACCAGGTTGAGGATGGAAATCGCGAGATGGTTACCATAATCGAGACTGTCTGTGCAGATGGCAGTGCTCTCCCACCTTCTGTTATATACCGCGGCAAGCGCAGAGATTTAGAGTGGGGAAGAAACAACCCATGTAATGCGAGGTGTGTTGGATGACGACACTAATTATGATTAAATTCTAACAACTTATTGACAGCATCTCACACTCGCCAAATGGCTGGACTGACCAGGAGCTGGGGTCCAAGTGGATGGAACATGACTTTCATCCTGCATCGCAGAAACGTAATGTAACCAATGGATATCAATTGCTGATCTTGGATGGTCACAACTCCCACTGCACATACCGCTTTTGCAAGTTCGCTACTGATAATTGCATTATTGTGATTTGCCTACCTTCCCATACAACACATGCATTGCAACCTTGTGATGTAGGAGTCTTTGGCCCACTAGCCAGTCACTGAAAAGCTAGAGTCATAAAATCAGCGAATGAATACATTCCAATCTCGAAATACAACTTTCTGCAACATTATGCTGCTGCACGCGATGCCGTGTTCAAACATTCTACCATGATTTCTGCATTCGCAAAGACTGGGATCTGGCCAATTAATTCAAAGACTATTGATCCTAAGTTATTTGCACCCACACTAAATACTACAACGCAGGCTGCTCAGCCCATACCTGCTACACTCCCCCCTATGCTCATAGAAGCTACACTCACTGCACCATCCACAGCCATGGATTCTGACACCACATCCAGCACCCATTCACTTTCCACCGTATCGACAACCACATCTTCCACCAATGATGACTGTACTTCAGCAGCATCTGCAGCGGAATTGATCCGATACACTGTTGATGTACCGCCGCCACTTCCTTACAGCGCGACCCGCGAGGCACTATGGAAGTGCATCGAGTTTTTGCAGGAGCAATATATGCTTGCAGGCATTCAGCTTGATAAGGACTATGCACAAATGTGGTTAATGGATAGGGAAAATCAATGGTTGCGAAATAGGGCTTACCATAAAGAGAAAAAACGCGAGACTAAAATTGGACTAAAAAGCAGACCAGTTCCCATCCCCGCCATATGACTGCTGACGAGTGCCTTGAATCATTGGCAAGGTACGAGTGGGAGCTTGCAATGAAGGATGTTCTTTGCGACATGGGGCGGCAGCTGAAGCTCCAGCGCAAGATGATCGATGATCACTACAGGCAACTTGCAGTGGAGAGCCGGCAGGAGGAACGTAATCGGAGGGTACAGGAACGCCAGGAGAAACAGCAGCAGGCTGCTATAGAGAAGCAGCGGCGATTGGACAAGTGGATGGCTAAGTGACAGGAGAAGGCAGTGGAATGGAGGGCTGCGGCGGAAAGGCGCGCTGTGGCAGCTCAAAGATGGGGGGAGGTGGCTTCCAGGAAGAAGGCAGCATTGGAAGCACGACGGGTTGTCGCAGCAGCAGTAGCATCCAGTTCTTGAAAGCATGCATCAAGAAAGGCACCAGCTGCTTTACATCATTTATCAGATGACAGCAATATCAACAGTGATTGGTCTGAAATCAGCATACCTCTTATCCTCCAAGTCCAACATCAACACCATCCCATCACCCAACAAGCTACCACCCCATCCTTGAGTGCTGTTCAGCTTGATGAGACCAGAGACGAGAGATCTAGGCGTTGCTATCCAAAGAGGTCAACATGACATTAGTTTATGTATCATAATAACAGATTGTAGGAATTGAAGTGTACTCACAGTGGTAGTTTGTCCGTATGTTAAGCAATGGAGAGAAAGGTGTTGTTCAGCAAGAGAAGGATCGAGAGTGAGAGCGGTGTCAAGAAAGTGTACATCATTGATAACAAGTGACCGCGATGACGATAAACTATGATAAACTGCAACCCTGGCAGGGCAACTTCCAGTTCTCATGTACCTGGCCAACTTCCCAGTTTTTCCACATTTTGGAGGTCTTGACACTAAAATATTCATAGTGTTTGAAGGAGGTACTCAAAAAATATGATTCAAAGCATGTTTTACTCTAAACTATGATGTGCATTGATCACAGGTGTTATATTCAAAATACACAGCTGTTTGAGGTAACAGTTTTGGTTTTATGCTAGGGTGGCCAGGATCTGGACCGAATACAGTATATACATGTGAGTCACTCGCTGACAAGGATATTGTTCAAACTCTATGTGGTATTTACTGTTATCATAGGATTTTCGAAATTATGTACTAGCTCTATCATGATTCATTTATGTAATTTTACAGAGATATAACTTGTTGACTAGTTCCAACATGAAGAGATGTCACTCATCGACTAATCTTTGACTAGTCACATTCACTTCAATGTTATAGTAAGAACTGTACTAGCAAGAAGTTCAGATTCTACTCTATGTAGTACTAGTTTTGTCATAGTATTTTGAAGTGTTGACACAACGCTTGAAGCGCTTAGAAAATGTTTGAGGTGTTGACTCAGAGATGACGCCTGAGGTATTGAGACAAACCGTGAAGTGTTGAGACAACACATAAAGTGCTGGAACGAAGCTCGAAGTGTTGAGATGACGTTTGCTGAGGTATTGAGACGATACTTGAAGCGTTGAGACGACAGTTGAAGCATTGATACAATGTTTGAGGTGTAGAGAAGACGCTTGAGGTGTTGGGACGATGCCTGCCAAGGTATTGAGACGAAGTGTGAGGTGTTGAGACGGTGACACGAGACAATGTTTGAGGTGTAGAGAAGACACTTGAAAATTGAGGTGGTGGGATGATGCCTGCCAAGGTATTGAGACGAAGCATGAGGTGTTGAGATGGTGACATGAGGGTGGACTTTCGGTGTGCTTTCAGTACCACAGAACTGAGAAGTGGACACAGGCTTGTACTACATTTTACACTGGAAGAGAATGAGAGCATCCACATAACCTGCGCAGTTTACGGTAGTTAATGGTCATAGTGGGAAATAAGTCCGAACAGCATAAAGACAGACACATACCTCAGTACTAACCTCATACCCTGTAGTTCACTCAGCTGCAGGCTACAGTCATTCCACGAAGTAAGCACCGAGACACCCAGAAGGATACATCATACACTATACCATAAGGTGTGAGCTGCAGACATGAGGTCATGGATCAGGAGGAAGGGACCTTTGTGATCGAAAGACGATCAGATTCATCAGATGCTAAAAAATTGTAAGGCGACTTACCTCTCGACCCCTTGTTCTAAGACTGCACAACCACTCCGACGCTTGAGCAATGGATAGCGATCCCAAGTCCAACGAGCATACTCTGACCCATGCTGGTCGCAACCCTTCGAAATCTGTCATCCCTCCTCGTGCCCCTGTCAGGCGTAAAAAACCCAAACGTCCTGAGGGGCTTACCGCCAAAGCTGCGCGTGAACTCAGCGAGGCAAAGGCTCAGCTCCTTCAGGATGATGTGACATCCCTGTTGGAAGATATCACAGAACGAATCAAGATGATATCTAAAAAACATGATAGATCAGAGAAATATGTATGCTCCATGGTAACCAATCAGACACACTACAAATTGACTCGAAAACCGAACCTATACAATGCACTTGTACACATAAAGGCCAAAGAACTAAACAGCGGTTAGTCATTTATATGCAGTACTTTCTGTATGTGGTACTTACAGGAATCTAGAGCTCGCAACCGGCAGCCGCCTTGACTTGGCGGAGCTCCAGGAGAAAGTCGGGAGTGAAAGACAGGAGCTAGACGATACGGAGAAGGCGGCAGTTCTAAAGGAGCTTGAGGCAAACAGGGAGTTGAAGCATGGCGGAGTGAGATCTTCGAACAAGGCAGCCACTGACAACTTTCGCAGCACTGTCGAGTTTATTAAGTATGAGGTATGTTTACAATCATCAATACAACTTACCTCATGCTAAAAGTGCGCGATGCAGTTGGATGGTTTAGCTCTACGAACGGGCTGCATGGCATTTGCGACCTTCTCGCGTGGCCATGTCAATGACACAATGTACCCAGTTTACATCGCCACAGATGACAGGATTACAGACTTCTGCAATGATATGCTTGATATGACGTCCGGAGAACTGAGACTGAAGTTCGATAATTGGGCATGTGCCCTAAGAACTTGTATGTCTGACACAGTTGGTTATAGATGTTGGTTACTGACTCACTGATGCTCTCTTCTCGCCGTAGCTAAGAAAAAGAAAAACCTGCTACAGGAATTACAAAAAGACTGCAACAGGATGGTTGCAGATGGATTGAGTAAGTACATTTATTCTGATGCGAGACCTGAGTGATGCTCACCATAGCTTGTGCCTACAAAGAAATGATTGTTGGCGGCAGGAAACCTGTAGCCATGAGCGAGGCATCCCGACAAGAAATATCGTATATCATGCAGTACTACCAGAAAAATCTGTTGTGTTATGCAGTAGCAACTGGATGTATGATTGCTATGGGAACTCATGATATAATATCATTGGTATTGCAGTAGGAACATGATATACATGCTGCAGCTTCATGTTTTTGCTGTAGGAACATGATATAATATCATGTACTTGCTGCTGGAACATGATATACATGCTGCAGCTTCATGTTTTTGCTGTAGGAACATGATATAATATCATGTACTTGCTGCTGGAACATGATATACATGCTGCGGCTTCATGTTTTTGCTGTAGGAACATGATATAATATCATGTACTTGCTGCTGGAACATGATATACATGTTGCAGCTTCATGTACTTACAGTACGAACATGATATTTCATCCCTAGCATCATGTAATTGCTGGGTAAACATTTTCTAATACCATGTACTTGCAGTAGACGCAGCTCACTTGTTCCAAAATATGCAGTACTTTACAGTCCCCCTATTGGTCTGCATGGATCCATACAGATCCATATGGAATTTTAAAATGTTAAAATATGAGTGAAAGTCCACAAATTCTGTGGGGAATCTGCACAGATCCATGCAGATTATTAGTTAGTGATAGCATACCTATGCTTACAAGTCACAAGATTATTGTGTAGTGAATTCACTTGATACTCTGCAGTAACTAAGGTATATGTGCATACAACAATATATAGAATATATATTAACTACAAGGCTTACATGAAAGGAAACAGGCAGGTGCACGGATCCATATGGATCTACACAGATCTGTACTGAATTATAAACATTGCGATAATGAGTGAAAGCCCCCAAAATCTGCACAGAATCTGCACAGATCCGTGCAAATCCGTGTGGAATCCATGCAGATAATGTTAGTAATACTAATAGCATACAAATACATACTTATATTAGAAGCTTAAAGTGAATTCACTCATGTATTAAGTAGTAGGAATCAAGTATATTCATATTGAAATAATAAAACTACTTTACATGGGGTAATTGACTGCTGTAAACAAGTAAGGGGAGCACGTAACTACGTAGTATATGTATGACTAACTACATACACTAACAATAAGGCATATGTAATAGGAGATGCGCATGGGGGGTAAGGGTAAGCTGAGCATTGACGCGCATGATGCTCATGGGTGTGAGCATCATGCACGCCAATGGAGAATGGGAGTGGTCGGCGAGAGTGGAGGAAAGGCACTGGCGTGGGGTGTGTTGGCCGCTCGATTTGTGGATGTTGGCGACAGGTGTGTTGGCATCATGGGCATCAGCACTGTGCATTGGCAGACGTTGATGGGTGTTGGCAAAGGGTGGGCAAGCGTGGTGGGTGCTGGCATAAGCTATGTTGCAATGTGGGGCTGGTGTTGACATAGGCTGAGTTGCCGTTGAGCATTGGCGGTGGATATCGAGGTGGCGCCATGGGGGGTGTTGATATTGCAGGCGTTGGCATTGAGTGTTGAGTGTTGGGTGTGGTGCGTAAGCGGGGATGGGGGTACTGTCCTGGTGCCATAAGCATGACATAGCGTTGAGGATGCTCCCTGCTGTGGGAGGGAGTGGTCAAGTGGGAAATTGAGGGCATGGGTGACATGTTGGCAAATGCGCAGCACAATTGTGTGCCGTGGCGGGTACCGCATGAGTGGTGTCAGCCACATACACTCAACCAGTACTACTAATTTTTGATTGGCCCAATCTTTTAAGGAACCACTTACTGGCTGATATGACA
>JASFCZ010000064.1:0-18659 GCA_036937155.1 Cyathus pygmaeus
TCGTAGCGAGGAAATGGATGAGTAAGTAAGTGAGGCCAAGGGGACTTCGAGGATAAGTCAATATCGTCGCGGTGAGCGGTCACGTGACGATGTTGAAACCCAGCGGCAGTCGCTCGAGGTGATGCAAGGGCTGTACCTTACACACGGGCCTGTACCATCGTCATCCAATTCCTTCTCAACACTCCATCAACTTATAAGACTCTTCCAAACTCCTCCAGAGCCTCAACGCTATAAATCATATACCCTTTCGCATGCACATTGTGCAGTATAAGCTTTAACTGATCCTATAACCTCGGGCTCTTCCAATATCCTTCTTTCAGTGCGAGATTGGGACTCGATGTCTTCCCTCGAAAGATGCTTGCAATCTCGATCAAGACTCGACATACTACAACTACTTTTCTTGCCACGAGGTGTCAAATCTATGATATATTTTAGTTTAGTTTGAATGCTACCGCCATCCATAATCGCACCCACGAGACTGACTGCGAGTGAGTATATTTCTATATTATTGGTACCATTATCCAGTTCTCACTCCAAATGTTTCCTACTGCGTCGCTTAACCCGACATTTTGACTGATTTTCCAATGTGTGGGCATGCATCAAGTATGCATATTCCACCGGTGTCACTTCAAGTTACAGCCATCTGTCTCGTTGGCAACGACAGATATTCCGTGGGATATAAACTTCAAAGAGGTTGACCTCAAAGTATCATACGCTCTGACGTAACAATATCTTGAATTGTTAATTCAGTTATCTGACAGTCTCCCGTTCATCACGAGAATGTCACGACGTTCGTTGCACATCAATCCCTGCTGATCACACTGTACTGTGATGATCAGGGGGAATTCGTCTCATTTCGGCCCTGGCACTCCGCTTTCCATCCGTTGACCTTACAAAACCCGTCCCACGACATGAAGTTATCTAAAATACACTGCGCCCAAGAATGCTTCTGCACATAAGTGTAGGTCCATTCGAAGCAAGCAATGAATTTTCCTGCTGGTGCATCAGATAATTTACCCGCGGCCATCGCACCTTCGATTCTTCTTCAGCAGCGGCAACTCCTCCCACGCATCCCACCGAACAGGATTGCAATTGTCTCCTCGAGCGCGAAAGACGATAATCGAGGCCGGTTTACTCTCATATCGGCCGGACACTAACGCCTCGTGCCTGCCTTTCACAGCGCCGATTCATTTCACAGGACACAACACAGTAGCCGTAACTCCTACCAAATATGCTGTTGCCTAAAAATATCAAGGGCGTTGTATGAATGTCGTATATGGAAATAAAGTCACCAGCGGTAGAAGAGGCAACTGATTCGAAGGGGGTTCCAGTGTCGACATTTGAAAGACCGAAGTGCCCTTTACCTTTCCGTGGCTGGTGAAGCCCCGATGAATTGAAACTTAAATATGCCCCATATCAAGACCGTTGTGGGGCTTCCCTTCTCTTCCCTTCTCCCTCGGATGGTCGATTTTCTTCTTGCTACTCTTTGACTCCTCCCCTTTCCTCTCCATTTATAGGCATCGCGGACAGGGAATGGCTGCCCAGACCTTAACGGATATTTTTAGGGATATTCAGCTTACACGATATACTCAGCGTGAGTTTATCGTTGATCTATAGATATGCGGTTTTCACTTATATGATTGCAGTGGCTTCGAGCACGATAATCATTTATGACCACCGTAAGTGATTGATGTCGCTACTGTTGGGAGGAGGCGTGCTCAGTTATCTTAAGTCCTGACACTGGACAGTGAGGTGAGTAGTTGATCGTCTTGTACCATAAACATTCTGTAACAACATCGGCAGATAAATCTCATATGGGTACGTCCCTTGAATGATCAGTCTTTCATTGGTATTAAGACGGTGATGCGTAGACAAGCTCGTGGTCGATAGGGAAAGGGCTTTTTATCCTTGTACGTTGCTTTTGAATTATAGTTGTGCCGCTGGCAGCTGACCTGTTGTCCACGTAGAATCGTTATTACTCTTTATTCTCAGTCGTGTGAGTCCGAACTCCTTGACGATGCTGTGATATTAGAGTGCTAACGGAGTGATGGGGCATAGCTTCAACAATTATGGTATGTCCGTTCCTTTACCGCTGTCCTAGTACACGTCAGTGCTAATTCACATGCCAAAGGATTCTTCTCCAATTCGCTAACAAGCTCTGTAAGATATCGAAATAACATCATTTGAGAGACGTGACTTACTTTTGGATTGCATATCTTCATATTAGTTGTAAGTGAATATCAAAGATTACCTCGTCACTGCTCTGATTGTTAGTTTCGTAGTTGTATGTAACCTAAACCCGTCTATGTCCGCTCTCTCTCACCAACTATTACTACCTTTCCAGGCAACTCATTTATACGATGGCAAGGATGGACAGGACTAATTGCGTGTATGATAGCAGAAGGTATGTTTCTGTGTCATGACGGCGGGCGCGACGTATGAATATCACAAAGCCATATTACAGATGCGCCTATATGCGTTATACTCACTGGACAAAAAAGTATTGACACTTATGTTGACAACATACGTGATTTGCTCTGCTGCCGCCGCCTCCATCATGGGATATGTACTTCAGAGGATTACAGGTGCGTTATGAGCACATGCTCCGAAAACGCCTTCCTAACGTATGTACCATTCTAAGTTTTTGTCCTTCCGATTCCGGGAGGCGTGTTTTGCGCCCCAGTTAACGTCTGGCCCAAATTTTATACTTTTTGGATACCAATGCTTGCTTTTGAGACATTTCTATGCGTACTGGCGCTCTTTCGCGGATTCCAGACGTTCAAGGCCAAAGGCCCGTTCTTCAGCACAGGACGACATTTGATAGGAATACTAATTCGAGATTCAGTATTCTACTTCCTCGTGTAGGTTGTCTGTGACTTCAAACGAATACTTACTGACGACCTGTACCATAGCATTGGCGTAACATACCTCACTTGTCTCTTGGTTTGGATATCGTCTCCAGTAAGTCTAATTTACTCGTCAGCTTCAGCATCGTTTGGAACGGTCCCTATTTCAGGTCTCACTTATCGAGGTACCAATCGGATTTTCAGTGGCGATGTCATGCGTTCTTGGAAATAGAATCGTTCTAAACGTCAGAGAGGTGAATAAAGGCATTGAACGGCCACGAACACATGCTTCCAGGCCTTCTGTTCCTAACCGCATGAGCGTTCATATTACTTCAACGAGAGATATCGTTATTGATATTCACGGGGATCAAGTAGATGGGTCAGTGACTGGAAGTTTGTCTGAAATAGAGATGGATACACTGCGGACAATGCGCGCAGATCGACGAGTGTAGTATTCCTAGAAATCAATAATATATATGTATTATGTATATCGGGCCTGAAAGAAGTATTTAATGCCCGTGGCGGTTTCGGTGACATTATCAGCGTACTCTGAGCGAGTGTTTATACTAATCGGTCAAATCACAACATCGGTATAGAGCCTGTTGAAATGCAAGTCTTTCAATATTGGCCTGCCTAACGAGAATTACTTATATGTACTTAGTCTTAGTGATTTACGGAGCTTAAGTTAGTTCACTTATATCTCGCTGAAGTTGACATTGCAGCCAAAAAGTAAGCCTGTGGCACTAGAATCCTTACATGTCTGATACAGACTCATTTTCGCTATGATTGGTTAGTTAGTGCACACGACACAAGCGCGATAAGGGATGGCGGGCCAGCGGTAATCGCTGTGTGAATTTAATGACGCGAATAGCACGTGATCCGGTAAAGGAACCGGAATTGAAAATTTGGAAACGCGACTGCGACCGACTTCCCCAGGACTTCCCCACTGTCTTCGTACTTGTCACTGTGCAGGCGCTCCACACATCTTCTTCCTGCTTTCTCCCGCTCACATTGCTTTCTTCCAAACTCTTAGGGATGCCCGAGGAAGAAGCCTCCAAAATATCATCCGAGAGAACACCGCTGCTCTCTTCTGGCTCACAAAATGACCAATCCGCAAGTTACACGGTCGAAAATAGTTCAACGAACAACTCGACAACTCGCGAGCAGCATGATGTTGAGAGCATAGTCCCGCAGGAGCCTTCAGCAAAGTCATACCTTACGTTTGTGAGTACTTAGCAGAGACGTGCCAATCTTTAGCCTCACTGTACTCGCCGGGAACGGTCAGGTTCTGCCAATGGCGATTGGCATATTCTTAACTGCGTTAGATGGAACAATCATTGTTTCTTGTGAGTCATTATCATGCTACATCTCATATAGCCACTTACACAGGGGCAACTAGCGTACGCAGCGATTGGAAGTGAGCTTAAACAGCTGCAGAATACGAGTTGGATTGCGACGTCATACCTGTTAACAATCACCAGTTTTCAGTACGGCGCTAGGTGTCTTATGATTGACATCCGCTTACGTATCTCGACAGACCACTGTACGGGAAGCTTAGCGACATTTTCGGCCGCAAGAGCTGTCTAATCTTCGCATACACCGTCTTCGCTCTCGGGACTCTGCTCTGCGGTCTTGCAAGGAACTTGAACGAGCTCATAGCAGCTCGTGCGCTCACCGGAATTGGAGGGGGTGGTATGCAAACGTAAGCAATTTAACTCTTTGTAGATGGCTATCAGTTCGGAAAACGATACTTACGCTTTTTTGTATCAGTCTTGTCAGCATTATTATGTCGGATGTAGTGCCTCTTCGTTCACGCGGAACATGGCAAGGTGAGATTAATTTATTGCTGTCTTTTCCTACGTTCTCCTGAGAAACGAAGTGCTTATTTCCAAATCGCGTCAGGTGTGTTAAATATAGTGTGGGCAACTGGAAATACGGTGGGCGCATCGTTGGGTGGTTATTTTGCAGATACAATCGGGTGGCGATGGTGAGCTGGCCTCCTCTCGCCTATCGTTCAACTTCAGACAGCCAACGCTACCGATGCAGGTCGTTCCTTATTCAGGTTCCTATAGCCCTTGTTGCAGTATTATCGGTCAGCCTCGCCCTTCGTCTCCCGGAGAAAGAAACAGCCGACTTCAACGTAAAGATCCGTCGTATCGACTTTGGCGGTGCAGTGACACTGGTACTCACAGTGTTCTTCCTTCTGCTTGGGCTCGATAGGGGGAGTAATAAGTCATGGGAAGACAGAATTGTGATCGCGTCTTTCGTTTTATCAGCTGTCTTTGGATTCGCGTTCGTCCTTGTAGAGCTGAACTACGCCAAAGAGCCTTTCGCCCCTAAGAGGATCATTGCGAGCAGATCACTCATTGCGAGTTATCTTGTTAACCTGTTTGGTGTCATGTCGGCGTTCTGTATAATCTTCCATTTCCCACTGTACCTCCAAGCCGTGCTAGGTAAAAGCGCATCCGAGTCCGGATTGTGGCTTATTATCAGCGTGGTGGCGGGTCTGGTTGGCTCGTTGAGCGGCGGATTAATCATGCAGGCTACAGGAAAGTACTATGTGCTCACAGTTTTTGTCTACACGACATTCGTCGTTGGGACCGCGCTGCTGACCGTCGCATCGGGCGTCGTGTTCCAATCTTTGGTGGTAATGGGACTAGGTAACTTCCTTGCCCCTCAGCATGAATAGACGTTGATACTCTCATACAGGACTTGGGTTATCAAGCTACGGAAATGGTAGGAGCGATCTACCTAGCAATTATTTGCTTAAAATATAATGCATTATACACACAGGTACAGGAGTCACGACAAGTCTTATATCGCTTATTGCAAACGCGGGACAAGCTGATCAGGCTATTGCAACCGCAGGTCAGTAACCCATTCCTGGACTTTCAATTCACTCTTCTTAACATTTCCATTGATAGTATCATACTTATTCCGCTCACTTGGGTCAGCCACTGGAGTATCAATAGGGAGTGCAATCGTACAAGATACTTTGCGCTCATCTCTTCGTAAACGACTCACGGGTGCAGATATCGATGAGGTTCGTTTTACCTGTTTACGTACACATGTCGGTGCTCAATGCATGAGATACAGATCGTACGTCGTGTTCGTGAATCGTTAAAATACATAGAAGAGTTGGATCCAGCAACGCGCATGGTTGTCCGTAGCTCGTACGAAACGGCCATTCATATGACGTTTTACTTTAGTCTCGGTACCGCGGTGCTTGCAATGGCGGCTTCTATATTTATTATAGAAAAACCGCTAGCCAGAAGGACATAACCAGCACCCCACATATACCTTGGTGCGATGGAATGGAAACATTATATAGCAGGAATGATGTCATAGCCGAAATGGATGTTGAAATTTATTCATTCCGCCTTCATTTTCTTTTCCGTCTAACTTAAGCTTACCAGCGTACTACTAAATAGTGTGATTAGGCGTTGGAAAGCAAATATCCCAGTGACTGCAGTTCAGAATAACTCTAGCAAATACCATTAGGTGAGTAGTCTTTACCGCTATTCAGCACGCACCACATGCCTTAAACAGTCAAGTGACCCAGCGCGCAGTCACGTTCAGATCATGAGACGGATGATACTCCAGAGTTTCTCTCATGTGAAAGAAGTGAGGTGCCCTTAGCGATATGTTGTTCTCACTTCGTGGTAACTCCCTCAACGACGGATGCCATTTATGAGCTGCACCTGACTAAAGTTCGCAACTTGACGCCATTGATGTTCAATTTAAAACCAGAGTAGCTTCAGTGACATTTTCACGAGCTACTGAATATCGTTCCGCGACAGCTATTTCTGGCTCTCGTGAGTATTGCCTTAATTCAAATCCTAGGAATGCGAAAATATAGCATCAAGAACCATCTGTATCAAGTTCAAGCAACGTCCGAGGGGAAACTATAAGTCTCATATTAAAATTGGAAGATTTACTGAAGCGTTGCCCCCAGATCAGTAATTCATAGGTATAATATCATTCCGAATCTATTTTTTTCTAGCGGAACAATGTAGTTTATGAGGAGGATAACACAGCCAGGTATAAAGTTATAGCACTGCTTTACTTCTAGCATGGAAGTTCATCCTCTACGACTGTCATGCGTCAGATCTCCTTGTGCTCGGTATTTCACAAGTATCATTGACAGAAGTTCATTTAGATCCGGGTTATGTTCTTCTTGAAGTCTGTATTGATGGATTTATGTTTTAAGGCTTGAGCGTGAGTTCATCTGGCTCTTCCTTCGGTCTCATTTCCTGGAGAAAGAGTATACTGTGGAATATCACAAGCTTTTCAGATTGCTTCCGCTCACGAATACAACAGATGATGGAGGCTAAACAAGTATAAAAGCCAGTATGAAGCGACTCGTTGTTTTACAAGCTCAAATCGTCTTCTGCTAACGTTTTATCATCATGGTTCAGCTTAAATCCACTTTCCTCGCAATCATCTCCTTCGCCGTTGTCGCTTTGGCCACTGTTGCTGACATCGAGGCCGATATTGCTGCCATTTCTACTCAAGTCACTACACTTGACAACGCCATTACTGCATTCCCGACTTCCGGTGGATCTCTGGTCAACGCTCTGGTGAGTATCGTGCTCCTTTGGCATTTACATGTTCAGAATCTCAATTGCTGTACCAACAGGCTATTCACACCGATGCCACCAACCTAGGGACTTCCATCAACAAGGGTACTACTGACGTTAATGTGAAACAATATGTGTTATCCGAGTCATACCAGAGCTCACCGGCATGTATCATTATTAGGGAGTTGCTAAGCCCGTCTCTGAGGCTGACGGAAAAACAATCTTGAACGCCGTCTCCGCTTTCGAACCTACGATCGTTCATGCACTCCAGCAGATTGTTGCCAAGAAGGCGGCATTCCAGGCACTCCCAATTGGTGGTATCCCGGCGTTGGTTAAGCAGGACCTGAATACTCTCAGCGCCAGTACCTCCGCATTTGAGAATGCGTTGATTTCTTCTGCTCCAGTAAGTGTATATTAAACCCGCACTCCGCCAGAGGGCTAATTAGATGGCTTTATCACAGGCGGATCTTCAATCCCAGGCTACCTCTTTGAAGACGTCTATTGATGCCGCATTCGCTTCTGCTATCGCTGCCTACGCTAACGTGTAAAGAACGTAGTGCTGAATCGTTCTGTTCAGTGATCTTGCAAAGAATGGTCGCCTTTCGGGTAATTATCCACGTAGCTTTCAGCTGAGAATGTATGAGTTATCTTTTCTAGTTATACACCGATGTTGGTTTGATTATGTCCAATATGCTTGTGGATCGATTGCGGCAGAGTGAGCCCCGCGGTGCACCGCGGATATATGGAGCTTACAGAGAGAGATTGGGGGTTAGAGGTTGTAATACTTAAGTCGATTCCTTTAATTGGTGTTTATTCTAGAGAAACGTGGCGTCCTGGCAACAGCCAACCACCACCACCACCACCACTTCGCATTCATGACACGGACGCCACACTTTAATACGAAGTTGTCGATGTCTACAACTACCTATACCACCATCTACGCCACTACCCAAAGCACTTGCAGCCCGTGCCATGTTATAAATTCCCCTCTCCACATTGGGCCACAGACACTACAAATCCAAATGTATAGCTTGCGTACAAGTATCTGTCCTCTGATTCTCGTGCGATGATCTTGGACACTCGTATGTTACTACCTGCTGCTCAACTACTACTACGAAGTTATCGTGCACGACGCCTTTAGTCAACTATACATACTTAGCTTCTTCATCACGTCCTTGATTGGTACATGAATGCATGACGGCGGACGCTCGGTTGAAACCTTGGCGTTTTGATTCTGACACTGACAGTAACATGTGCAAATAGCCAATCCACATGACACACGTTCACGTTCCCATGATTCATAAGACTCGGATTCTCTCGTCATCATCTCATCAAGATTATGAATGTAAACTTGATGCATGTAGACCCCAGCCACGCTCGGTTTCTCTCACCTACCACCCATCATGACCACCCATGCTCTCCTTCAAGCATTCAAGGCAAATAAACCCGCCTTTGGAGCTTGGGTGACCCTCCCAGGGATATTCCACGCGTCCACGGTCGCGCAAGCTAGCCCTCATCTCTCTTGGATTCTCGTCGATTGCGAACACGGATTGGTTCCGCTCGTGCCTGGAGCAGCTGAAAGCATATCTTCCATTATGAACACGAAGAACAAGCCATCTTGTCTCGTTAGAATACCATCCACGGGGGTGAGCGGGAGCACAAGTTGGCAGATTAAGTACGCATTGGACGCAGGCGCTCATGGGGTGTTAGTTCCGATGGCCAGTCCCCTTCCTCATCCAGAGATATGGAAGTTAATGAATGGTTTAGGTATCGACGGCTGAAAAAGCAGCAGAGATAGTAGCTGATAGTCGCCTTCCGCCGGTGGGAAGGAGAGGTTTCGGTAGTCCATTCGTGAGTAGCATTTGGGGGATGACGTTCCCAGAATACCTGAAGTCGGCAAACGAACAAATCGTTGTAATGATTCAAATTGAGACCAAAGAGGCCGTGGATAACCTGAATGAACTAGTGAAGGTCGATGGATTGGGTGAGTCTAATCATCGAAGCTGTCTTCTGGTGTGAATCGAACATAGTCGATCTTTAGATGCCTTATTCATTGGACCGTATGATCTTTCCATTTCGCTTGGATACCCTCCTCCGTCTCCTGATCCTCATCCGGATGTGGAAAAGATTATTCAGAGAATCTTACAGGTCTCTCATGAAAACAATAAAAAATGGTATGGCACACACTTTGTCGACACTTTTTATGACTAATATTTCAACTCTATAGCGCAATGTTCTGTATATCTGGAGATCAAGCAGCTCGTCGCGCTGCACAAGGATTTGATATGGTACGATATTCTACTATTTTACTATTATAGATGATTGACAACAACCCGTACTCTTAAGATCAATGTTATTAGTGACGTAGGGGCAATGTCGGAATCGATCGCACGAAACCTAGCAGCGGCAGCAGGTGTAAACTGAGAGTAAACGTGTATGCATATTTATGTATCCCTCGATGTACTTTTGTACTACTGAAGCTGAATCGAGCGAAGTCAATCTCATGATTGTAAAGCAGCTGAACCCATGACCTAAGTATTAATATCAGACACAGTCAAAATAAATACCGCCGTTGACAGATATCTGATAAGGTGTTGGGGTACATCATTCGTTGCTCGGATATACTTATCCAGGGAACAACTCACACTTTGACCTGCAATGTCGAGTTGGTCCTTATCTCTATGCGTAGATATGTAGAAGAAAACCCACCGGTAACGAAACCTGACTTCTTGGATGCCAGAAATGACACCACGTTACCCACGTCCTTAGGGGTACCCCATCTTCCTATAGGATTGTCAGTAAAGACAGATATTTGGTTCGGAAACATCTCTTCGAATTGCCGTGCTTATGGTATAAATATCAGGAAGACACGAACATGTCGAAAACAAAGGTTGCCTACACATTGGAGTATCAATTGCACCTGGCGCATACGCGTTAACTGTGATCCCATATTTTCCCAGTTCTACCGCTATGACGAGGCTGTAAGCTCAGATTGACCTTTCAAAACATTACAGGTGCTTACCTGAAGCTTGTGTCAATCCCCTGATGGCGAACTTCGACATTGTATAAGATAGAGAGACAGGGGATCCTAGTTCTAATATTATATCTGTTACCGTCAGCATAGAAATGATCATTTACCTTGCTTCCCTGCGACGGAGGAAGCACCAATTATCCGTCCTCCTCTTCCCTGCTTTATCATCTGCAGAGCTGCGTACTTGTAGCTGAGGAAAGTACCCATGACATTCACGGAATAGTGGCTATTCATATCTTCAGGAGTGGCTGGTTAGAGCTGCGATTAGCATACTTTACATCGACGAAACGAATGTGGGAATTACTATCAATAAACGAGTTTGGAGATAAAATCCCCGCGTTGGCAACCATCTGTGCAATCACATTCCATTGAGGTAAATCTCGTAATGACATAGAGTACTTACAACGTCGACGCCTCCAAGAGTATTAACTGCACTTTCAACTAAACATCTTACATCACCATCTTTAGACACGTCTTCGAGGAACAGAGAACACTTGTTCCCCATCTCAACAATTTCGTGCTTAAGCTCCTTCAAGCTTTCAGAAGTGGAGGGAAGATCGTTGAGGAATAAATCAAATCCGTCTTGAGCGAGGCGCAAAGCAATACCTCGTCCAATGCCTCGAGAGGCTCCTGTTACTACTGCAGTGTCATTGCGAAAAGTGGATGTGGAGAATGGGGAAGTGTATATAATAGTCTGTAGAGGTCTTAGGCGTGACGGATGAATACATTGAGCGCTGCGGATGAAAGATACTGGGAGGGAAGTGGAACATAAGGAATGCATGAACAGGGTGCTTGCTGTCTTTGGAAGGGAAGATGACACTTGGGGATTATAAAGCACTTCTGCGATACATGTACATCATCAGCATCTGGACGGCGACGTGAACTTCAAGTGAGAAGTTTCGTGTGGCGTCGGACAATGGATGTCTTAAGTTAAGTATACAGGACACTCAAAAGCATACGACCCATGACGTTGTTCAGTGAAACAACGTACCACGGTTGACAGATATCTGCGTAAATAAGCTGGGGCATGTATTAACAAACACATTTCTATACATCATTTCCACTGCTCTGTCACATAGTATTGTTTATGCTTCCTCCCTGTCCTTGTTTGATCATCTGTGGGGCGGCACGGTATTATACGGTCACGTATTTATAGATTTAAAAAATACCAGGGAGGCTTACTGCGTCACCTTTATCCAGATTTCTATAACTCCAGCATTTGCGACCTTCTGTACTTTCTCTAAAAGCAAATAAAAGAATGTCCGGAAATGGCCTCACAACATGTATTCATCGGAGGGCGTCAATTGTATTGTCCATCAACCCCTTGACATTATCTTCGTTAGAGTCATCCCCGGGCCCCGATGAAGAAACTGCATTTTTATCCGCAATCAAATTATTTCTTACTGAAGCGAATGAGGGAGATCATTGAATTACTTGTCAAACCCGTCTTGCGCTAAACGTTGGGCAATTTGCTTCCCAATTCCATGTGAAGCGCCAGTTACTACAGTTGCACCAGAAGGCGATGAAGTTCAAGAAAAAGGTGAAGCAATTATGGTCCGCAGAAATGGACTTACGGTGGTATAGACAAGAGGTGGTTGATGGGGGCGCGTGCTCCATGTATGCACGTTCATCCAGTTAGACGAACAGAAATGTGCTTTGAAGAAAATGATAGTGACAGTCCCATTGTAGAGTTGACTAATCATGATATGAAGAACACCGTAGAAATACTTATACCCTCGCCATTGTCGGGGTACCGGGAAGTACCGAGGTGACAGTGGTCTATTAGCATCTCAATTTCGGCCTTCGCATACGTATCCGCCTTACAAGAGAAGCATTACATTGACGTATATTTCTTTGTTTGGCTATTGACTAACATATTATCCTGTGCCAGTGTGGAATCTAGAGGAACCTAATCGCAGTATGTCCCTCCGTTAATCAACCACTGAATTCATGGCGTTAGATGTGCGCTACTGTTTAAACCGAATCGCTTACCGTTTGTCCTATAAATGGATTACCGAAGTGAAATGATACCACCTGTTAAAAGTGACACTATCCATATCTTCTAAGAATACGCACCGGTGACGAATCCTGACTCCTTCGAGGCTAGATAGGACACGAGCCCGGCCACATCTTCTGGGATACCAAATGGAGCATCCTTCACTTTCTGAAATGCGAAGTTAGAGTCAATGAACCTACCACCACTAAGTTAAAGGAACGGGTACCTCAAGGTAACCTGGACTGTATTTCTGTATGTCGGGCATAAGTCCTGCCGCTGTGAATGGGTCAAATTTAGGCATATTTTGAGTAGGAATTCTTGCTACTGACTCATCGGTGTGGCAATTGCACCTATGGAATAAGAAAATTCAAAGCCTCGGACGTATCTTGGCATTAAAAGTCATACCTGGGCAGTACGCATTGACTGTAATCTTATGTTCTCTAAGCTCTTGAGCTAGTAGTGGCAATGAAGTCAGTTATGGTTTCGAGTTATGACTGAGAGCAAACACCGACCAACGATCTGAGTCAACCCACGTACAGCAAATTTAGTTGCTCCATATGCACTAAATAGCGCGGTGGCTACGAGAAACCTCAGTGGGTGTAGTGTAATTTAAAGTGGACACACAAACCTTGCTTCCCAGCCTGAGAAGACGCGCCAATAATTCTTCCGCCTCGTCCTTGCGAAATCATCTTCTTAGCGGCATACTTGTAGCATAAGAATGCCCCCCTTGTATTAATCGCAAATATATGTTCCCATTCCTCCAGCGAAGCTGATAAATAGATCAGCAAGGGAGTACCGCGAGATACGAGTCCATACTTTCAACAAATGGCTTCGCCATGCATATCCCCGCATTCGCTACCATCTACTCCATTTGAGCTAGCAAGAAAAGGAGTAAATCTACGAGTTTGACTAACCACATCAAGTGACCCAAGCGCTTCGCACACCGTATCGATCATTGATTTGACTTCCGTCTCGATTGATACATCAGCGAGAACTGCCAATGAACGCCTTCCCTTCGACGTGATCTCCTTCGCCACCTCTTCCAGTGCATCTTTCGCAGACGCGACATCGTTCACTGCAACATCAAAGCCATCGTCCGCGAGTCTGAGAGCAATGGCCTTTCCGATGCCACTAGCAGCACCTGTTACAAGAGCAACGCGTGTTTCTGAGGAACTCATTAGTGTTGAGAGACAGGAGATACCGAAGAGGATGATATAACTGACAGTTCTTTCTGATCTCTCTTTATAACGACTGTTTCAGTCATTTATCGAACATTTGCTTAATCCAGCGGAGTCTTTTGCGGAGCAGGTGCCTTCTGGATTTGTTCTGGATAGAAGGATGATGGAGTAATCAAGAGAGAACAATTGTCCTCGCTCAGCGGAGAAATTTGACGCCGTGCGAAATCTGACCTTACCTAATCCGTATGTCTTCCTTGGACTGCTCAGTTGAAGTTCACCGTTTGTTTTGTTTCGTCATTTGAAGTTGTCCGTGTCGCCTTGGTATTTAATTCAAGCTAGACCTATCTTATCAGTTGTAAAATCGAACGATATCGCTTCGTTATCACAGTCGAATGGTTACACTGCGCAGATGTTGCCAACACAATATTGACTATACATACGACGCGCCGACATCGCCTCATTTCATGTTCAATTCATGTTCCATAACATATTTTGACGAGCATTATATTCAGATTACAGTAATAGTTATGCTACTAGAACTAAATTGCGAACTGCAAACTACGCGGTTCAAAAGTAGTGTGGGAAATGGAATGCTGGAAGTTGGGAGACTCGGGGTCGTAACCTACCGTAACACGAATGTGTACTGGGGATGTATATGTACAACAATACTTGGCAGAGGCGAACAACCGCGTAAAGCGGTCACAGCACAGCGGGTGGTGAGCGGTGAGCCGCTGAGCTGCTGTACGTGATTTGTCCTAGTATTGGCTTTGGACCTTTGGTTTTGGAATAGCGTGGAGTATTAGTTGAGCCGGGATAGAATTGCGAGAGTGTCAGAACACGGCTGCGTTGCGAATTGTCGTTGTAAGAGGTCTAGGTGTATAGCAAAGGCGTTAGCTTTGGTATTGCAAGGGCTTGGGGCATTGGCTTTTTAAACGGTAGTAACTCACGAACTGCACGATGCTCAAACCCACGTCATCGCCAACGTCATCCATCGTCCCTAATACCGTTCAGGCCCATGTAGCCTAAGACCGCCACAACGTCGCGAAATGCCTTCCCTCGACGCCAACGCAGCCCAGGCACGACACCGACTGCAAGGTCACTCTCGACATGTTAAATACCTCTCTACGGCGTTGAGGGAGGGAGTTGGCACATCCAACTGGTATCGTCAGCGTGGGCTGGGGCAATCTATGGGCATCGCGTGAGCTATGACGAAGTCGTCGTGTGGTCGGTGGTGGCAGTGGATAGGCGCTGGTCCTAATATGCTGTCGTGAGTCTTGTGTACTAGGTCAATTCTCGTGTATGCGTCGTGCGCGCTGTGGATATTGGGATGTTAGCTGTTGTCTTGTGGGCATACGAGGCGTGCGGCGCTGACTTACCTTGGAAGTCGTTGATGACGTTGCCATCATAGGCATACCTGAGCATGGTTATACGAGACTGCACCAGCATCGAGGGTATGGACGAGTGAGTCAGCTGCGTCAGCGCCATGGGGCTGATCTTGGGTACTTATTGTCGCTGTGGGCGTCGGTGTTGGTGTTGCGTACGATGTCAGTGCCATCGTTGACGGTGGTAGTGCTGGTTTTCAGCTACATATTCCTCATCGACGTTGGCGCTTTATCGAGGCTATTGTAGATGCAGGCGTAGAGTAGAGGTATCGACAAGGGTTATGAGCTGGGGCAAGAAGATATCAGTGAAGGATGAGGGGATGACGAGAAGGGGGCCTCTCGAACATTTTCTCATCTTTCCTTCCCACACTATCGTGGGAAATTCATGCCATATGGTGCATGATGCATCTCAAATGCATCTTCTGGCCGCCGCGACAGTGGACACTGAAAACCGTATCTCACAGTACTTAATTTAAGGGACTCCTACATTTGCAAAATGGTCTTACTTGGGTCCAAATACATGACTGCTGTAGCAGGTTCTAAAGATAACAGACAGGTCAAATGATCTTCAATGATAAGAAGGCTTACAGAATGCAAACAGAATGCCTCGCGACGGTGTCAATTTGGTGTCAATTGCCAATTGATACTGCTTGGTAGCCACAGCTTACTACAGTAATATTAGGTGACACTAAATGTGTTACATAGTATGCAAGAACGTTCGGATGATCCGAACGCAAGGTCCATCCCACATAATGAGTCGTTGCCATCGTAATTAGTGCTAAGACTGAGCTGAAGCGATAAAATATCAGATCCGTCGCGGAAACCAGCTCGGCGCACAATGTACATATAAACAACACTCCTGGGAATGAATTGCCTACTAGTAGTACTACATATAATTGCATCCCTCGGCCCACGTGGAGATTCTCCACTGATTTCGCATCTTAAAAGAAGGAGTTCAATCAGTATTTATGTCGCGTGAGGACAGAAATAGATACGTTTCCCAATATGAGCACTTGTTCGTACAACAGATATTTCGTGGGAGGAACAGAAGGTTCCGAAATTCCGAGTTCAATCTTCAATCTCATTGTATTCACAGATTACATGATCATGGTATATTGAAAGCGGTAAATAGTGTCCAACAGCTCTACGCAGTAAATGTATAGGGAACAGCGGCGGCCGACACATCAAAGCTATACCTTGGATATAGTCTTCCAGAAGGAAGAACCTTGGATAGTTGCGACCTCAAGTTCCAGCGCACTGGGCTGGCGTGCTCCATCACCGCCAGCAAGGGTACCAGCTCCCCATGCAGAACCTATCAACGCGCATCAACACTGGACACAGAAATGTGGGACGACTAATACATACCACCATGGACTTCCGTTATGTTGGTCAATTGAGCGAATGCGCCTGCATATCCAAGAGGTACAAAGTTGATACCATGATGGGCAAAGGTTGAGATCATGCTCAAAGCTGTGGTTTCTTGTCCACCACCCAGACCAGCGGTGGAAACGAAAACTCCAGCAAACTTGCCTGCCAGTTTGCCTTGCATCCATAGCTGGCCGGTAGCATCCCAAAATGACTAAAATAGTCGACAGGAGGTCAGATCATCGGTGCTCCTTTATAGAAAGTGAAGATGGTAACAAACCTTCCATTGTCCTGGCATGTTTCCGTATCTGGTCGGGACTCCGAGGAGCAAACCATCGTATTTAGTAAGGTCATCGGGGGTGACGATAGGGTATTCCCCCTTCGCAGGAGCATGCATCATCTTGAGAACCTCCTCGGGCAATGTCTCTGGAACTCTACAAGCCACAACGAAAGTAGTATCAGCGGTTACTCTTCCTGCAATGGTACTGCACATACTGGAGAATATCAGCAGTTCCTCCGGCCTCGACGACTCCTTTCTTCATAGCTTCAGCCACTGCGATGCTGGTCAGCATAGCTCATTCCAGAGAATGGGACTACATACTCTTTGCGATGTGGCCATACATGGAGTAGATGATAATAGCGACTTTAGGAGCCATTGTGGTGGGGGCAGCAGTGGTGGTAGTAGTTGGAATAGAGGAAGCGGCGATAGGAGCAATAGGTGTGGGCTCTGCAACAGGTGGTGCAGCTGAAGTATTTGTAGTCGAACCGTCCGCCTTTGCTCCGTTTTCTGCTTTGGGCTTTGGTTTCAATGGCGTATCAGCGAAGTTGTCTTTTTGACGCTTGTTCGGGAAACACATGGGCAGAAAGCTGAAATAGAAGTATATCCTTTTGGGTTTTTGAGGACGGAAAAAGAGAGAGAAAAATGAACTGTCCAGAAAGCGGTACTGTAATAAGGATGTTTGATTATCAACTGCAAGCAAAGTTGATACTTGGCATACGCGGTTGCCTTATGTTACTTATAGCCAATGAAGCTATTACTGCCTTCTGCCCGCTTCCCGTGGGTTCGCGTGGGATAAAATGCATATGTTTAGGACAAGTACGTGATGTGCTCAGCGAAGCCATGTAAAAATATGCATCATCATCTCTCACCATCTTTCGCCATCCACGTGCGTTGAGTACCTACTTCCCTTTGCTATCGAGGGGCTCTCTGACAATTTATCCCATGGCAGGGAATATTGGTGATTACGTTCGACGGCTACTAGGCACTGAGCAGACATTGACTTGTATATTAAGCTCGAAATGAAATAGAAGGCAGGAAATTGTACTCGGCACAGACTTCCATCCTAGGTAAAGCATTCACACGCATCGGCGAATTATGTAGCGACCATAATCAAGGTGGGCTTGATGATCATCGATTTGCCATTAGCGACAGTTCACAACGTATGATTTATGTAGCTCCGAATTCGAAATAGAACGTCTGACTCGGAGCAGACAAGGCCGCAAAGGTCCTTACTCGTACGTCGCATATGAAAGGACACTTGGACGCTGCTTGAACGCGTTACTACTTCGTGTACGTGATAGATTTTGAAAAGTATATAATTAGCACTGTAGGCAAGTTGAACCACTGACAACAAATGCCAGTGCCTACACTGTACAGTAGTAACAGTACAAGTACGGTAAGCTACCACTTGGTTTAACAAACAGTCCGGCGCAGTCCAGACTGTGTACTTACACGCGTAACCATATGCATATATGCTGTTCCGTTTGGTAATTAATTCGCCGCAACTTAGATCCGCCGTAATTGACTGTAAAGTATTTTTCTTTCTGATACTTCTGCTTCAAATCATGCTATATATGCTGTTCCGTTTGGTAATTAATTCGCCGTCGCTGTAACTCGCTTACCGTAACTTAAATCCGCCGTAACTGACTGAAACTCTGTGTTTTCCTCATATTTATACCTCAGATCATTTTATTTCCTCAATATTGTTTCTATTTGATATATCTAGGGAGGATATACTCTTGTTTTTCGATAACAGTGAGGCTTTCTTCGCTGAACTTTGGCTGAGATATTCTATTCCCACGCTTAATGTGGTAAGTATTCTCACATAGTGTAACACTGAACGCTTGAAAAGTGGCAAGCCTTGGGTATGAGCACCCTTTATGCACTCATATCGTTGTACCAGAGACGTTATTAGATATGGGTAACACTAACATATTTTGGCTAGTATTAGTCCTCCCCTTTACAGCTCTGTACGGAACATGGTTAAAGGTCTTAGGTATA